>JACXGI010002355.1:31001-74619 GCA_016801175.1 Esox masquinongy | reverse complement strand
GACCATGGTATCCCTGTTCTTAATTGGCCAGCAAACTCGCCTGACCTTAACCCTATAGAAAATCTATGGGGTATTGTGAAGAGGAAGATGCGATACGCCAGACCCAACAATGCAGAAGAGCTGAAGGCCACTATCAGAGCAACCTGGGCTCTCATAACACCTGAGCAGTGCCACAGACTGATCGACTCCATGCCACGCCTTTGCACGCATTGCTGCAGTAATTCAGGCAAAAGGAGCCCCAACTAAGTATTGAGTGCTGTACATGCTCATACTTTTCATGTTCATACTTTTCAGTTGGCCAACATTTCTAAATCATTTTTTTGTATTGGTCTTAAGTAATATTCTAATTTTCTGAGATACTGAATTTGGGGTTTTCATTAGTTGTCAGTTATAATCATCAAAATTAAAAAAAATAAACACTTAAAATATATCGGTCTGTGTGGAATGAATGTATACATTATACAAGTTTCACTTTTTGAATGGAATTACTGAAATAAATCAACTTTTTGATGATATTCTAATTTTATGACCAGCACCTGTATATTTTGTTTCAGAAATTGTTTTGTAAAAGGTACTATTTCAAGTTAATTCATCAAAACTGTTTGAGATACTTAAAGGGGGAATTACTGTATTGTAAGTATAGAAAATATAAGGTTTGTTACATTTTGTAAATCTGCTATTATGATGTTCATGGGAAAAAGTCATTACAACATTGGACTTGACTAAGCTACATTGTGTCCATGTTTTACTTTCTATTTCCCCCTTTACACGGGCGTAACACGTGTGGTATACATCTTGAAGATGGTACAGGCCTGACCGATTCGCATTATATTGCTACTGCAGTCACCAGATCTCTGCCTCAAAGAGAATACCTACGGAAGACTTTGGGGCAACATATTAGACAGTGCTCTCCACCACCATAATCAAAAAACAAATGAGGGAATATCTTTTGGATTAATGGTATTCAATCCCTTTATTACAGTTCCAGAGAAATTATGACAAGGAGCATTGAAGGTGTTCTGGCTGGTCATGGTGGCCCAATACCTCACTGAGACACTTGTAGGTTTTTTCATTTTGTTTGTTACCTATCTGTATGTTGACCACATGCATCCACACTGGAATGTAATTGGATGTAAATCCGAAATGTAAACATTCCTTTCATTAATTATTTGAAGTAATGCAACATTTTCCAGACAATGAAACTAAACTAAATTTATTAATGGAAACAACTACATTTTTAATGAATTTCAGCATAGTTCTTATTTTGACCAATCAAGAGGACATTACATAAACATTTCCAGAAAAGGCTGTCATGGTTCATGGTCCAGTGATCGATGTGGTTGATTTGTATCATAATGGGAAATTCTTAACTTTATCATTTACTCCTTTTGTAATTAATAGGTACCAAAAAAAGAACTTCATCAGAAGTTTGGAACCACAGTAGCTCTTGACAGTAGCCAAGTTGGGTCTGATTTCTATAAAATCCAAGTCTGATTTTTACCATAACGTAAAACTACCTGTAATGAAAATGTAAGCAATGAACACCCCGTTATGAAGACAGAAGTCTGAGTGAATCTAACTGATGACATGATTATGCTACCTAGCGTCAGTCCAGCATGTCTCCAAGCCATGAACCCAAGGCATGGTGTTATGATAAAGATGTTTAGGGTAGCTTTAAGGATCTTTTTCACAATAAAAAACACACTGAATCTGCAATAAATAGAAATTCAGAAAATGTGTGTATAGTCATATTTCCTAGGGAAATTCATTATAGGTCTGAACATCGTATTTATTTATCATTGGTAAATCTACATTTGTAATTTTTTTTCCTTGACAGAAAATGTCAGATGCAGAGGAATTCTTTGCTTGTTCTTCAAAGCCCTTGGAACCAGCTGTTGATACTGAGGATCAGGATGTTGACGGTATGACATTTTCATGAATTTAGTAACTTAAAATATTTTCTGTTTTAATACAAGGTGTGTTCCTGGTTGCAATTTAGTCATAAATAACAAAGTGTTACACTACTGGTTATGAAATTAATTTATGCAATGTCTTAGAATTTTATTATAGCTAGCCACAACATAGAGTTGGTTATGCCAATATTTTAAAGCAATTTTGAAGAGAAATGTTTCAGTTTTTTCTGTTACTCTTTGAAACTATTACACTAAAATAATGGATCCTTGTCCATAATGGATCCTAGTTGTCAAGAAACAGTCTTATAAAACACAAAAGTGTTTTAACTTTAAATTTAATTAAACATGCGTTTCAATAAAGGTTGGATATTGACACCAAATCACTTGTATACATTTTGTAAAATTGGTTTTAATATGATGTTTTATGTTTTTATCAGTGTTAGGCGCATCCATAGTCATTACATTGTCTTTTATAAGAAAAGCCCTAAATATGTGTTTATTGTAAATTTAGGGAAAACAACGTTGTCTTTCAAGGTTTGCAATTTTGCACACACAGATGGCAACAGTATATTACCACTGTGCATATACTTTAAACCCTAATGTATTTTTACTAAAGTGTTTCTAATAAGTCAGGTTTCCCACTAGTCCTTGAAATCCTTGAAATGTTGCCAGTAAGAGAAAAACAAATCAAGGCCTTGAAAGTTTTTGAGAATAAACATAAATAGACATGGGTCGTTGAAAGTTCTTGAATTTATATATTTTGTGTAATAAGGAAAATTGAAGTGACCATGTATTCTGCCATCACTGTAACACAGCACAATTGAGAAGTGTTCACCACACATTCCAGCCTCTATATGTAATGGTTGTCTGTGAGCTTCTGTAAAGCGTGCTAGTTTTCATTACAAAAACTGTCAGTGTTGTAACAGTAATTAACCTTGATGTGTCAAACTATGACGTGTTGAAAGTGAGGAATTGGGCCTGGAAAGTCCTTGAAAAGTCAGTGAATTTGATGTTTAAGTGTGGGAACCCTGATAACTGTAACTCCAAGTTAGTGAAATCTCCCTAATGTGTTAAAATGTTAATGTGATGTCTACTCCAATTCTTTAGTTTGAAATTAAAATGTTTCCAGCATGTTCTTCTTGGGTTGATATGTAGGATTTATTATTGGAATAGTTTGGCATGTACATTTACTTGTTAATTAATCTCAGCTGCACAAACATCCAACACATACTCTTTTCTAAAGTAATCCAATCATGTATTAAAAATATATTTTGCACTATTGAAAAGATACGTCATAAAAAATAAAAATAAATTCTGCTGTCAAAGGTTAAGGTGGATTTCAATAAGAATCATGCATTCCTTTGCAGGCCAATTCCTTGCGGGTATCATAATGTAAGTTTTTCAAGCAAGACTTTCTGGCCACTATGCTGTAAAGCAAGACTTCTTTATAATAATATTCCTGCATGCTTTCTCAATTATTGAAATAGTATGCATTGAATAGATATGTTGAACTAGTCATAAACCTGTAAGTTCTGCAAACCTTTATGAAGTAAAATGGTTAAGGCATCAGATTGCCATCATTTTTTTTGTTTCTGGAAACTTCAGGTTTAAAGAATACTTATTGAAGTGAAGGTAAAATAAATGTCTTTAACTGAAAGATTGTGGTATTGTCTTTACCCCTGTGTGGTACAGATTGATGCAGCTCGGGCATCCCTTAAGAGTAAGAGTGGCTACAGACAAACCAAAGATTGTTTTCATCTCTTGTTCTTGTGCGGTCTGTTTTGGGGTACACCCCTCTGGAGGCAAAGGAGGCCCTTGTAAAACTACAAGAAAGCAAAAATGAAATTTGGATATCGGAGGAAGAAATAAGGGATCTACAAGAACCATTTTGTTTTTATTTTGAAGATAAACAGGAGTTAGAATTGTTCATGGTGAATATGAGAGATTAAAAAAACCTGAGGGTTTACACTGCTGGTGAGAGTAACAAGTATTTTACTTGTTTATCAAATGACATTATTCACCGCAAATTCTTTGATTAATAAAATTTTCTTCCTTTATTCACGTATGTCTGCCTAGCAATTGACAGGGACAGTGTTGTAGATGAAAGTGCCAAGAAGACTGTTCCCAAAAAGCACCACCTGCCAAAAACGTCTGCGGAACTTGATGCTGTGAGGCTAAAGGTGAGAGGGACTTCCTCAGAGAAGCTCTGTTTGAGTTGTTGAAAAACAATTCAGCAGAGGGAAACATTACACCCGGAACTGGAGCAGGTACTCCAGGCATATTAGCCAATAGAGTAAATAGTTTTATTGAAAATAAATACTATTACTTTCAAAAATAAATTTGAAATGAAACCATTTGAGCTTGTACTATAAATAAAATGTTATAGTAAAAGTGGGATGATGTATGTTGATTAATTCAGAAAACCCCTTTTTCTTTGGAACTAAAATAAAATGAAAACATTATACCACTGGGTCTATTGAAGACAAGGAACCTGAAAACAACTCCTTTAAGTTGCTATTTAAACTGTTATCAAATATATTGTCATTTGGAAGGGTTGCAAAATTGACAGAATGTATCTCCTCAACCTTTACCATAGTGGGCCATTTTATAAAAATAAATGTCCATAGTCGGTGAGTCCTGTAATCAGTACACTTTTATTTGTACTTTATTTGACCCGGCAAAAGGCACATTTAAATAGATATTATTCATTTCAGAAACTTCATCATAACTATGTACAGTTTTTTATTTTTAAGATAGTCATGAATCATTTAATGTACAGTTGTGCTCATAAGTTTGCATACCCTGGCAGAAGTTGTGAAATTTTGCAAAAAAACTGTCTTTTATTTAAGGATAGTGATCATATGAAACCATTCATTATCACATAGTTGTTTGGCTTCTTTTTAAATCATAAATTATAACAGAAATCACCCAAATGGTCCTGATCAAAAGTGTACATACCCTTGAATGTTTGGCCTTGTTACAGACACACAAGGTGACGCACACAGGTGAAAATGGCAGTTAAAGGTTAATTTCCCATACTTGTGGCTTTTTAAATTGCAACTAGTGTCTGTGTATAAATAGTCAATGAGTTTGTTAGCTCTCACGTGGATGCACTGAGCAGGCTAGGTACTGAGCCATGGGGAGTAGAAAAGAACTGTCAAATGATCTGCGTAACAAGGTAATGGAACTTTATAAAGATGGAAAATGATATAAAAAGATATCCAAAGCCTTGCAAATGCCAGTCAGTACTGTTCAATCACTTATTAATTAAGAAGTGGAAAATTTGGGGATCTCTATACCAAGCCAAGGTCAGGTAGACATAGAAAGATTTCAGCCACAACTGCCAGAAGATTTGTTGGGGATGCAAAGAAAAACCCACAGGAAACCTCAGGAGAAATACAAGCTGCTCTGGAAAAAGACAGTGTGGTTGTTTCAAGGAACACAATACGACGATACTTGAACAAAAAATAGCTGCATGGTCGAGTTGCCAGAGAGAAGCCTTTACTTCGCCAATGCCACAAAAAAGCCCGGTTACATATATGCCCGACAACACCTTGACACGCCTCACAGCTTCTGGCAAACTGTAATCTGGAGTGATGAGACCAAAATAGAGCTTTATGGTCACAACCATAAGCGCTATATTTAGGGAGGGGTCAACAAGGCCTATAGTGAACAGAATACCATCCCCACTGTGAAGCATGGTGGTGGCTCACTGATGTTTTGGGGGTATGTGAGCTCTAAGGGCACGGGGAATGTTGTGAAAATTGATAGCAAGATGAATGCAGCATGTTATCAGAAAATACTGGCAGACAATTTGCATTCTTCTGACGAAAGCTGCGCATGAGACGCTCTTGGACTTCCCAGCACGACAATGATCCTAAGCACAAGGCCAAGTTGACACTCCAGTGGTTACAGCAGAGAAAGGTGAAGGTTCTGGAGTGGCCATCACAGTCTCCTGACCTTAATATCATAGAGCCACTCCGGGGAGATCTCAAACGAGCGGTTCATGCATGACGACCAAAGACTTTGCATGACCTGGAGGCATTTTGCCACGACGAATGGGCAGCTATACCACCTCCAAGAATTCGGGGCCTCATAGACAACTATTACAAAAGACTGCACACTGTCATTGATGCTAAAGGGGGCAATACTCATTATTAAGAACTAAGGGTATGCAGACAGGGGTCAGTTAATGAACAGGGGTCAGTTACGTTTTTCTTTGTTACCATGTTTTGTTTTATGATTTTGCCATTCTGTTATAGCCAAAAGTTGAATGTGAATCCCAGAAGAAATAAAAGATGTGTTTTGCCTGCTCTTTAGAAATGGTACATATAATTCTCCAAGGGTATGCAATCTTTTGAGCACAACTGTAAATTGCTCACAATGGATTGTGGAATTTTGGGAGATGAGATTGTTTACAAGTTGATGCCTTCGTCCCACACATAAGCGACAGGGCAATATTTTTGTAGTCCAAAACTGTTCTGAAGTTCCTATTTTTTAAATCTAGTTCATTTAATTTAGTTATTGTAACAGTAAAAATGCTGAAAGACTGATGTGTTTCACACTTTCAAGAATATCTATGAACAACATTTTTATACATCTCGCAATATCCATCAGTGGTTAATTGTAAGCTCTGTACATGATAGTGTATAAACAATTATAGTGTACATACAGCTCCGGAAAAAATTAAGAGAGCACTGCATCTTTTTCTTTCCTTTCCGAAAATGTCGAAAAGGAAGGTTTTGAGTGAGGAACAGAAGGGTTAAAATTAAGAGACCACTGCAAATAGAACGCTTCTGTTCCTCACTCAAAACTTTCCTTTTCAATTTTTTTGGAAAGGAAAGAAAAAGGTGCAGTGGTCTCTTTATTTTTTCCGGAGCTGTATAGTGTTCATGATAGTTAGAATAGATTCACCTTTAGTGTCATTGAATAGTGTACATGATAGTGTAAACAAGTTACTTTCAGGCCATCAATATGCATTTGCAAGGCTATAGTTCGTCTTTCACTTTTCCAACAAATGTTTTTCTTATTTAAATTAGTCAGCAATCACAATCTTTGCGGGGTGAGCATAATAGGCTCTAGGGCTGTTGTAATTATTACATAACTGCCTGATTGCAATTATTTGAGCCCGTTCGCTATTATATTATTATACACAACGATCTTCTTGCACAATATTTTGATTCCAAAATCATGTTTCCAGTCTGAGTAAGGGATTTTAGGCCAATGTTAGAAACATCTCAACAAATACCACAAGAATTATGTCAGTTTCCATAGTATGTCTAGCCCATGTGTACAGAAGAGTTTTTGACATGCTCTGCGGAAAGTTGTAGGCTCAGATCATTTACTAAAACTGGTTTGCTTCCTTATTTCAGTATGTTTAAACCTAGTTCAGAATTGTTTTGCAATGCACCGTACGTTTAGCCTAATTTCGCAACATTATTATTAGACAAACACGTTTCAGTCGCTTATTTGTCCCATAAACTCTAATCAACAAAAGAAAAACACTCAGGCATGTGTAAAATATTTTGGCTAATATTGTAAGTTGAATTTTGTCATTTCCAACCATATTTCCTAATTCGATAAATTCCCATTAAAATGTATAGATATAAATATATGTGGTCCCATTGCATATTAAACGTTGAAACACGTTTTGCTTTGTCACATGACCAAACACTCAATAATGTCTTACTGTAAGAGCGAGCAGAAGCTTGCTGTTTTCTTGACAACATATCATATAGGTCACACAATATTAGGCTATTTAATATGCTTTTAATCAATTTATTTATTTATTTATTCGGCAGATTTCCCACCGGATATTTTGGCCGTTGATATCAGTTGGCCATCTTGCATGACAACTACATGTGATACCACCTGCATTTGCTGGCTAACGTGAACCCTGACATGCACTCACACCATTTGTATATAAATAACTTTTTATTTTATAAGTAACCTATGGATTCCTTGTGACGTCACAGCGTTGTCACTGCTTAACACAGGCTGAAATTACATGAATGTTAAACGATACATCTGACCATAATTTAAATAATGTTGACATCTTGGATAACCAAGTTGTAGTTGCAGCATTTTACATCTACTTAAGGAGTTTTGTGCACAAATTATCTGTATTTAGTAAGTTTGATGATGTCACGAAAGCTAGCATAATTTGCAAAGCTTCCGTAACGTTACCTAAACCACTAGATCATATGAAAGGGATGGTGCGATCAGTGCAACAGTTATCTAGCTACTTTTGTCAGTAGTGTGATAAGTTACATCTTGCTAAGTTTGCGGGGTTTGTTTGCTGATTCACTGATCAGCCATAACATTATGACCACCTGCCTAAGATTGTGTAGGTCCCCCTTTTGCTGCAAAAACAGCCCTGACCCATCGAGGCATGGACTTCACTAGACCTGATGGTGTGCTGTGATATCTGGCACCAAGACGTTAGCAGCAGATCCTTTAAGTCCTGTAAGTTGTGAGGTGGGGCCTCCATGGATCGGACTTGTTTGTCCAGCTCATCCCACAGATGCTCGATTGGATTGAGATCTGGGGAATTTGGAGGCCAAGTCAACCCCTTGAACTCGTTGTTGTGTTCCTCAAACCATTCCTGAAATGTTTTTGCTTTGTGGCAGGGCACATTATCCTGCTGAAAGAGGTCAATGCCATCAGGGAATATTGTTGCCATAAAAGGGTGCACATGGTCTGCAACAATGCTTAGGTAGGTGGTACGTGTCAAAGTAACATCCACATGGAAGTCAGGACCCAAGGTTTCCCAGTAGAATATTGCCCAAAGCATCACACTGCCTCCGCCAGCTTGCCTTCTTCTCATAGTGCATCCTGATGCCATGTGTTCTCCAGGTAAGCGATCCACGTGATGTAAAAGGAAACGTGATTCATCAGACCAGGCCACCTTCTTCCACTGTTCTGTGGTCCAGTTCTGATAAGTGACGTAAAAACATTTCTAGGTGCAAAATTTACAATTAAGCAGTTAAATCTTGTCAACATCCTTTTGTTTATCAGTAGCAGTTAAATGAGCAACTTTACCTCTTGAGTAACTTGACCTCTTTCAGTGACCACAGTTCAATGATTACGGCATAGGGCTCCCCAGTGAGCACAAAGCCTTAGAAAAGATGTCGACGTTCTCGGCATTAAGCCAACAATCTATGTATGTCCATAAATTACCTCTTTTTAGGGACCAAGCATCCACATGGTCAAATGCTGGGTGGAGTTACTTCCTGGAGACTACAACCACTGGAGTCTCCTGTCTCAGTCCCAAGGTTTTATGCTGCTCTTTTATTGTGCCAGGGAAGGAGGAGGTTCCCTTTGAAAAATCCAAGAATGCACTTTCAAACTTTCCTTACGTCCTGTTCGGTTTAACCTAAAAAGGAGATAAGCCTTTGGACCACACTTCAGGGCTACCTAGCCCAAATGAATTGTAGCTGCCCCTGTCCTAAGTCCTCCTGCTTGTTTTGCAGATCAAGTTGCTGCCGGAAGATTCCACTGCTTTCACCCTGAAGGAACTGGATTTTGACCCATTTTAGATTCATTGCAAATAGTCAATGAATTAATGTAACAAATGAATTTCATATATAAAGAGAGTATTACAATTACAGTACAAGTATAAAAGATAAAAGTTCTCCGGAGATTGAAGATGTTTGCAAGAACAAAGATGCAGGCAGAAGTCAGGAAAATGCAAGAGAGCTTCCCTGAACCCTGCTCTGGTTTATATCCTAAAACTAAAGGCATGGGGGTTGTTTTGTTTATTTTTGTTATTTAGGGATAACAAAACTAGTCCTGAAGAATAGACCCCTCATCAATTAGGGACACATTCCAATCTGTTCTGGGGCCATTTCATATGACGGAGTGATGTTATCTCGAGAAGCAAGCAAGCTAGGCAATAACAAGAAAACCTTTTGTCCCTGCATTCACACCTTACAGAAACATCTGTTAACCATTAACATTTCAATGATTGCCTACTAGGATAGAAGTTTAGTACATAGGTATAAATATCTATACTAAATAATGAAGAATCATTGAATACATCAACTGCATTGTTGCTTGCTCTTTGGGGTTTCAGGGTGGGTATCTGTTAAAGCACTTTGTCAACTGCTGTTGTAAAAGGGCTTTATAAAATGCATTTGATTGATTGATAAACAACATTGTAAAAACTTTAATTCTGCCAAAAATGTATACGTTGACTTTTTCATGTTTTTACTAAGGGCTAAGAGCTCAATGGGTTCTATCTGCCACCTCTTTTTTTCCTGTTGTCATATGGATCTCGCTACTTTGTTTATTCATTTATTTTATAAAGTTTACAGTATGTACACAGCGTTCCCTTTGTGAAAGAGATTTCAATGTGACTTGCTGTTAATACCAAATAACATGTTATAGGTAAATAAAAAGCATTCATCCTTTTCACTCTGAAACAATGTTTTGTCTGTGTCAAATTTAGCCACACGCATAATCATGTATGTGTGTTTAAAGAAGGCCACTGAAGAACTCTGATAGATGTGTGACCTTGGTTTATTAGACTCTTCCTTGTCAGAGCAATGACCTTGGAGTAATATAGCCTTATCCTGCCAGTGCACTGGGTGCATGTACGTGTATATTTGTGTCTAGACTAGCATTTTGTACAACCCAGTTTCCAAAAAAGTTGGGACACAGCGTAAAATGTAAATAAAAACAGAATGCAATGATTTGCAAATAATTTAAACCCTGTATTCAATAGGCAATAGTACAAAGACAACAAATGTTGAAACTGAGACATTATTGTTTCTTGAAAAATATATGCCCACTTTAAATTTGCAACACGTTTCAAAAAAGCTTGGACAGAGGAAAACAAAAGACTGGAAAAGTTGTGTAATGCAAAAAAAAAAAAACTAAACCTGGTGGAATATCACACAACTAATTAGGTCAATTGGCAACAGTTCAGTTATATGATTGCGTATTAAAAGATCATTCCAGAGAGGATGGGTCTGTCAGAAGTGAGAATTCGGAGGGGTTCACCAATCTGTGAAAGACTGTGCAGGCAACTAGTGCAACGATTTAAGAATAATGTTTCTTTCAACGTAAAATTACAAAGAGTTTGGGGATCCATAATATTATTAAATTATTATATTATGTTATTAAATTAATTATAATATTATTAAAAGATTCAGAGAATCTGGAGAAATCTCTGTATGCAACGAACAAGGCCAAAAACCAAAACTGGATGGCTGTGATCTTCAGGCCCTCAGACGGCACTCCATTAAAAACAGACAAAATTCTGTAGTGGAAATCACTGCATGGGCTCTGGAACACTTCTGAAAACTACTGACTGTGAACACAGTATGTAGCTGCATCCACAAATGCAAGTTAAAACTCCACCATGCTAAGAAGGAATCATATATAAACATGATCCAGAACCACCGCCACCTCCTCTGTGCCGGAGCTCATTTAAGATGGACTGAGGCGAAGTGGAAAACTGTCCTGTGGTCTGACAAATCAAAATTATTTTTGGGAACGCCACATCCTCCGGAATAAAGAGGAGAGGGACCACCCGGCTTCTTATCAGCGCACAGTTCAAAAGCCAGCATCCGTGATGGTATGGGGGTGCATTAGTGCACGTGGCATGGGTGACATCTATGAAGGCACTATTAATGCTGAACAATATATATAGGTTTTGGAGCAACATATGCTGCCATCCAGACAACATCTTTTTCAAGGAAGGCCTTGCTTATTTTAACAAGACAATGCCAAACCACATTCTGCACATTTCAGCTGCCACTGTGCTGACACCTCCCCCTCCCCCGTGTTGTCCCTGTCCTTGTCCATCTGGTCATGGTTCCGACCTGGACTAAGTTTAAATAGACTCTGGACTCAGCCCTCATGCATTTATTAATTATTACAATTTGTACTCTTAATATGTTCACCCGGCACAGCCAGAAGAGGACTGGCCACCCCTCTGAGCCTGAGTCCTCTCTAGGTTTCTTCCTAAATTTCGGCCTTCTTAGGGAGTTTTTCCTAGCCACTGAAATTCAACACTACTGTTGTTTGCTCCTTGGGGTTTAAGGCCGGGTGTTTTGTAAAGGCACTTTGTGACAACTGAAGATGTAAAAAGGGCTTTATAAATAAATTTGATTGATTGATTGACATATTACAACAGCATGGCTTCATAGTAAGAGTCCAGGTGACCATTGAACACATTTGGTGCATTAAGAAACGAAAACTACGACAAAGGAAACCTCGAACTGTTGAGCAGCTGAAGTCCTATATCAAGTAAGAATGGGAATACATTTCTGTTTTTATTTGCATTTTATGCAGCGTCCCAACTTTTTTGGAAACAGGGTTGTACATGGAGTCATTGGATCTGCCAGTGTATACTGAAGAGGCTGCAATATAGCCACTATATGTGCCTTTTAATTAAAGATGGTCTAAAAACCATGACAGAGATGTTATCTAGGCACACACCCTACCCTGAAACCAAATGATCTCCGTACTCCTCTTATTAAGGGAGAAAGCAACCCGAAAACAAACACTTTTATGTTGATTTATGGTTGATATCAGATATAACCCTTTTTGTAATATTCATGGGAGCCTCGTTAAAAGAGGGCATAATGATTCCACCATTTCAAGGGGTATTACACTATAATGACCACAGAACTCCCCTTTCCACCCCAGTCACACACACACATGCACAAGCTAACTCCAGTCCAGGCAGACCAGCTACTGGGCTAATTTATAGGGGAAGTGAGAAGACTGCCTAGGTAATGTAATAGCTACTTACAACTTTGAAATATTCACCCCACACCGAGGTTGGACGACTGTGGGGAGAAAGGACAGAACCATGTATTCTAAAGCCTAGTACAAACCGTATTATATGCTATGTTGAAGAGAGATACATAGAGAAAGAGAGAAAAACAGAGAGGAAGGGGGTACATGCAAATGAATATGCCAGAGAGGGTAAACACTTTTCTCAACAATAAAATACTAAACATAGAGTAAATGTGCCCCAGTGTACTATATCTTGAAATGCCAGTCACAATAAATATGAACGCACACACACACACAACACAGCAGCTGAAAAAGTGGGGTATTTTACTCTGAAAGTTAATGGGAATAAAATACCTTAGTGGATGAGTGCAGATGTGTTTGATACAAATAGTCATTTTCCTATTTGCTGCCTCATTGGGCATGATGAATGATGGGAGTCAGGAAGGCGGCATGATAGATGGCAGCACCTTGCCTCTATTGCATGGCCTATTGATTCTCCTTCTTTATTACTCCTACAACCCAGCTGTCTGCTCTGCCCCCTCATACACTAACGCATACATACGTAGTCAGATGCATGAACACATGCAAGCACTGCACATTCTTTAAAACAACACTGAGAATGCCTGACTAGAATACAGAAAAATCCAGTGTAAAACGGTTATTGAATGGAACATCTATAATGGATTACACATCTATATTTCATGAGTAGTAAATCCAGTAAATCTAGACTTCTGGGTTCCAGATTCAAAGTTTGCTCTGAGAATTTAAGCCTGTAGTATAGGTTACATACACATAATTGCCACCCATTCGAAAAAGCTGTTCCTATTAAAGTGTGAACAGCAACAAATATGATATATATTCAAACAGACCTACAGAGCCTGAAAATTTATGTTCAATACTACACATATGGTGTACACTATGATTAAATTATGTTTTTCATTCAGATAGCTCTAAATGGCCAGTTGAAGTAGAATGCATTTCATAATGAGATTTAATGTTAACATCAGGCACCAGTTTGGCTTCTGGCTTTGGATGAAACTCTATTGATAGGGTTACATTTTGTGGGAAATGTGGGTTTGTGTACTCTAATGCTGATTGAGTAGATTTAAATGGCAATCCACACTACTCAGCTACTGGACTCAGTTGCAATGCATCGCACTGCGTGCAGTGTGTCACATCAGATTTTTTCAATTTCAGCTTTGCTTTGCCATGCGGTATCAGAAGTGTAAACAGGCAAACCACAGAAGAACTTGCTAATAGTGTTATAAAAGAAATTGTGATATAGCACATGGACTGTGAAGACTACTTAAAATTGAACATTTTTCAGTAACTTGTGTGAATGAGGGTTACCTCATGCACACCTATTGCTATATCTGAATTTGTTCTATATAATCTTTAGGCATTCCCCACAGAACCAATCCAGGATGACCAGCAGACCAAATAGACATTATTCACTATACTGTCAAATTGTCCTTTTGGATGCCCAAATTCAGATAACGATAAACTAAAGACAGTCCATTGGGTTCTTGTGATGAAATTAAAGACAAACCAGGGAAAATCATCTATATAACTTCTTCTTTCAAGTCTATGTAACGTGACAAATAGAGGTAGTAGATTTACTATAGCTTTCCCACACAATACTGTCAGGAGAATAATTAAAACATTTACACAACTTGAAGACCAGGAGAAGGGTGTTTCATTGGAGCTTGTGCATAATATCTCCTTTTAGTTAGTCATCCCTGGTTGATCACACAGGCGTTTGTCCCAGACCTTTTCTTTCAGCAGTCCCCTTAGTCGACCTCTATGTCACCTTCACTTTGGTCAGTCATCTCCCAGGATGCCCCGCCTGGCCTGGTTTTAATAGCAGAGATTCAGGCAATTAACAGCAAGTGTAATCAATTGTTCTCTACCCGTACTCACTAGAGCCAGGCTGGGGTTGCCCACAAGGTCCCAAAGTCACTAGGCTGCCTGAACGTTCAAACTAGGTAATCAGATTACAAAACGGTAGTACCTGGCCTATTAGTCAGTTGTACTCCACAAAGCTTTCCTGCCTGTGCAGGTCAGTTCTTATCAGTAATCCTTGTTCACTCTTAATTAATTCTCATAGGCCTGATTATATTATATTGATAATTCTAAATAAATTGCTAAATTATTTAAATTAATTATAATGGTGGAAAGAAAATAAATGATGACAGTAGGTTGGAATTTTTAAATATCAGTTTTACAATACTTGTGATAGCTAAAAATCAAGGAAAAAACAAATAAAATTCTACCTTGTGAAGACATCTTACTGGTCCCCATGGGAAACTTGAAATGCAGGTTTAACCTCCTAAGACCTGAGCTTTGGTGCAGGAAGCCTAAAATCTCCACAAATGTGGACACCGGTTCTCAGGAGGTTAAGGGTTAAGTTTGTGAGGTTCTGTTCTGTTTGGTTTAGCTTTTGGTATTTGAATGCAGCTTGTCCTTGTCTTTATTGTTTGCACCTGTGTCTTGTTTGCCCCTCGTTGTGCCCCTATATAAGTTCCTCCTGCCCCAGTGTTTCTGGTTGGTCATTGTTTGCTGTTACTGTTGCCTGTTCCTGCCATTTGTGCCTTTTCTTTTTCGGTAAGACTTATTCAATTACGTTCACCCTTGACAACCTCTGCGCTTGGCCACCACCTGCAAAACCATTCCTTTTTTAGAGGTTGTCTTGCTTTTAACTCCCCACTGCACCTGTTGTCACTTTCATTTGCACAAAATTACATGTTCCCTTAATTTTTTTGAGTAGTGAATATCATCTACATACCCATGATTTTAAACCCAAGTCTTTATGACAGTGTGTCTCAAACAGTATGGACACTATGAGCCATTCAGCTTGCTTGAATGTTTTTTCCGATCCATCAGTGACACCATTGGACCAAAGTGAATCACACTTAGCTAGATTCATGTCCCTCAGCATGTGTGTGGTATTTCATCACTCTGATCAAGAGATATCAACCGTTATAAACATTTGCATTTTGTAGCGCCTCTGTGTGGTCGAGCCTAAAGTGCCTGCAAATCTTGAGTCTTGAGATTGTTTTGAACAAGTGAACCAATGCATAATTAGCAATATGAATATCCGTGTCTGATTTATATGCATTTATGTACCAGGCCATGCCCACACAAAAGTTTACTGGTTAATGGCAGCTACATTTTTTTAACGAAATTGCCTGGCTTGACTTGCGTTGAGAGAGCTTGGTACATACTGCTCCGGAAAAAATTAAGAGACCACTGCACCTTTTTCTTTCCTTTCCAAAAAAGTCAAAAAGGAAGGTTTTGAGTGAGGAACAGAAGGGTTAAAATTAAGAGACCACTGCAAATTAAACGCTGCTGTTCCTCACTCAAAACTTTCCTTTTCAACTTTTCTTGAAAGGAAAGAAAAAGGTGCAGTGTTCTCTTAATTATTTCCGGAGCTGTAGATGGCAAATATCCAGCTATGGTGGCTCAATGGGAGTTACTTTTGAAGTGTTTTTCACTTATTCAAAATGGCATTAAAACCATAAGAGCTGAGCTAATTGGTCTCAACTTCAATTATGTTCCTTGTGAGGAGGTGGACTAGTTTACCTCTTTTCAAGGCTATAATTCAAATGGGATAAGCGTGGTGAGCCTGTAAACATGGAAAACCTCAATTGCGCCACTGTGTGGTTGATAAAAAATTACTTGCAGTCATTTTTTAATATAGCCTCTTTGACAACATATTCACCATGTAGAATTATAATACTATTATCCTTGTAGTAAAACTGTGCATTTTAGGCAATTTTCACAAAATCCAAAATTGCGGAAAATCCAATATGGCGGACTTTGAGTCGCAATATGAAAAATGTTCATTGTGAGGAGGTGGACTAATGTACCAATTTTCAAGACTGTGTCAAATGGGGTGGGTTTGGTGAGGTTTTAAATTGGCCACTTTGAAAGCCTGTGACAGTGCCACCTTGTGGCTAATTTGCATTGGGTTGCATCAGAACTTGTGGCCTTTGGTCCTTTTCTTCCATGCACATCTGGGCCCTTTTGTGCCTTTTTATTACACAGGAATTTTCAAAAAGGCCTTAAAACGGCAGGAGTATAAAAACAATTAAAGCTGCAAGCAGCATTGAGCATGATTCAGCATTAAGCTACTATTGGCCTTGCACCACTTGTGAGTGGTCCGTATGAGAGGTCCGTATGCACCAGGCATTCTTATATTCTCCAGATGAAGCAAGAATGATATGTCTTGTCCAATTGTGCCCACATATTGCCAAATTCAGCCATAGTCCATTCATTAGTTAGATTTATAACCCCAATTATGTGGGCCAAAAGTAAATCACACTGAGCGATACAGATAAAGAAATAAAGCCATGCAGCCACTAAGGTGCCACCATGTGGTCATATTGAATTAACTTGCAATAATTACATTGTAGTACTGTTGTGGACATGTTCATCAAAGGATTTTATCATATGATTAATCATGTCTGATTTATGTGTATGTGTACAATCACAGAACGTGGAACTTTAATTGGTCAATAGGGGCCATGTTTTATTCATAATGTTCTGGAGTATGCATTGGTGAATGACCTTGATCCATAGATGCCAAATATAAAGTAATGTGAAGGTTGGACATTTAGTGCTATCAGTCTCTATGTCAAACTGAGTGATTTTAAGTCTCTATGTCAAACGGAGTGATTGGCATGAGCTTGCAAATTTGTCTAGTTCATCAGCACCCTCGTGTGTTTGACATAATATTGCTTGCAGTTTATTGTGTCATCTGACAGTAGGGGAGGGGTGGGGCCTAATAAGAGATGTGATTGGGCCAGCCCAGTGTCTATATAGAAAATTAACCAATGGGCCACTGTCTCTGTTTTATGGGCTGGTCATTGGCAAAAAAATGTATATAAAAAAGTTAAACCAGCCTCAAAAGTGCCTCGGCTCACCGGACAAATGCTCGGTATGCCAGATTACAAGTCCAGGCCTGTTCGAAAGATACTGCCTAATAGTTAATTAACGCTATTTACGCTAATTAGCATACGTAAAATCAATAAAGTTTTCATCACTTGAACTGGGGATAGCTAAATGTGTAAAACAAAGTTGGTTTTGTCTCTGTAGTTCGAACGGTTCAAAAGATACAGCCTAGTAGTTAATTAACACTAGTGGTCATTAGAGTTAGCATAAAGGGCATAGTTCAGTCGATCTTTGACATACTAGTTTCATTGTCAGCCCTGTTCAGAAGTATGGCCTAGAGTCTGGAAATATACTGGGAAGTAAATCCAATATATGGTTCAGGAGAAAAATAGTTTTAAAGGCATTTATTAGCATTAGCATTAGCTTGTGTTGAAAAAGGACAGAATTCCGTCAGCTGCTGTGGAAGATTAATTAATTATGCATATATATTATATATTAAGGATGCATAAATATATTCTATTTGCATAAATTAGGTTTATTAAATATGTGTTAAATATGTAGGTTTTGTGGATATGATATACAGGCTGGATACTTTGCTCTGTCTAGGAGTTGGGGAGACATGTGGTTAAAAATGTGGAGACTACCGCTATAGCTTGTCCCCCTCTCCATCAGAACACTTGCCAGCAAATCCTTGTTCTCCTTTTGGCCCCAGGCCCAAATACGGGCATTCTTTAGCTTAGGTGTCCTACGGTCTTAGGATTTGAAGCATTAAGATGAGAACAAGATTTTAGAAGAAAATATAAGGGGCCCCTCAAAATGTGTGTCTTTGTCATACCTAGGAACGTGCACATGAGTGTACTTTGTCTGTGTATCACCTACAAGCTTGTAATAAACTATTAGAATTAAAAGTATTGGTTTCCTAGAGTATTTATAATAGAGAAATTAGAATTAAGTGGACTCAACCCTCGAACCTGAGAAGTGGAAAAGAATTATCCGCAACACTGCCATTTTGCCGTCTTTTCTGATATCAACCAACAAATGCACATGGTCTTATAGGGAGGTGGTATCTGGATGCACAATGAATATGAAGTGCATAGGTTATTGTTCCAATAAAGAATTGCACACATGCACGTTGTGCATACACATATTGTGCAGTAGTCAGCTATTTTGTCCGCCATTTTGCAAGTCATCTCTCATTCCTGAAAAGATTTTAGAAAGGCATGTATGAGACACATGTATGCCAAAGGACGAGTCAATTGGATTTACGGTTCATGAGAAGATTTTTGTAGTTTTCAAATTTTCATTGTACAGAAAAATCCATCATGGTGGACTTTATGGGTTCTTGAGGCTTTTCTGTTCATCATGAGAAATGATGCAGGTTCAAAAAAAATCAGCTCTGTAGGACAAACGGGGTGGAAATGGCATCATTTTGAAATAAGCAAATTGAATTGTGTACTAATCGATCACCAGAACAGCATTCTATCATCTTAAAAATATAGCCAGAATCAAGGTCTTGGTGTCCCAAAAAGACCAAGAGAAGCTCATCCATGCTTTTATCTCTAGTAGGGTTGACTACTGTAATGGCCTCTTAACTGGACTCCCCAAAAAGACTGTAAACAGCTGCAGCTCATTCAGAATGCTGCTGCTACAATGTTAACCAGGACCAAGAGAACAGAGCACATGACCCCGGTTCTTACATCTTTGCACTGGCTTCCAGTCAGTTACAGAATAGATTTTAAAGTGGTGCTTTTAGTTTATAATTCACTGAATGGTTAAGGCCCCGAATACATTTCTGATATGTTTGAAAAATATAAACCGAGCAGGGCTCTTAGATCCATGGACACAGGTCAGCTAGTAGAGCCCAGAGTCCAAACCAAACATGGAGAAGCTGCGTTTAGCAGTAATGCTGCACACAACTGGAATAAACTACCAGATGATCTTAGACGTGCCCCAAACGTATCAATTTTTAAATCCAGGTTAAGAACACTTCTCTTTTCATGCGCCTATGACTGAGCACTTAAACTTAACCGCACTGTTTAGCCTTACAGCTTTTATAGCTTCCTATGTTTTTATCTCATTTTTATTCTACTTCTATTTTCTTATTCTATGTTTTATTGTTATGATGTTGTTTTGATGTTTTCATTTGAGTATTTGTTTTTATGCAATTGTATTGTTACATTTTTTCATTTTCTTAGTAAAGCACATTGAATTGCTTCTAGGTATGAATTGTGCTATATAAATAAACTTGCTTGCTTGCTTACTATAGCACCCCTGGTGGAGGAATCGGGGCGGGGTTCTGTGTGGTTGTTACATGTGGACTACTTTAACATAATGCAGGTTTATAGCATTTTTTTACCATGGACTTTTTGAGTTATTAAGCATTTTAGGCGCCAAGAATAATGACAATAATAAATATAGCTGCAAGCAGCAATTAAGGGGTCCAAGCTATAAGAACGCCAGACGAGGATAGACCTTATAGGCCTGATAGGTTGTATAGGGCTGTGTTCACGATTAATGAGCGTTTTATCTGATTTTCTGGAAATGCGCCCCCGATTGGCCAATTGGCGCCACACACTGCACATGTCCTTACCTTGTCATACCAATGATGCATACCAAATTTGGTGAGAATCAGACAAACGGTTGTGGAGATATGCTTTCACTTCCTGTGAAATTGTAGGACTCAGGACGTTGTTGACATATGACATCTGCTGTGTTTGAAATGTCTAATATTGTTAATAGTTATTGAAGGGCAGATGCTATTTTTGAAGTTTCTTGGAAATGGGAAGAACAGCATAGGACTACTTCTCAAAGGTAGGTTTTTCAGAAAATTCAAAATAGTGGAAAATGTTATTAGGCGGAAATGAAAACGGCCTTTTGTAAAGTTGTATAGCACCTGTTTACACATCATATTTGACCAGTTTTATGTCTGTACCACAATTGAGGCAAAAGTAATGAGCATTTGAAAATCTCATCTTTGGCCGGTAGGTGGCGCTAGAAGCATTGGTCTATTGGTGGGGTGAAGCAGTCCAGAGTTACTGTGGCAACTTGATCTGATCATGTAAAATGCATAGCTGTTAGCACTTATTGGAACTTTTATGTAAATTGACCAGATTGGGTGTGTGCTATTCACGTTTTTCATGACCGGACTTTCATGAGCAGACTATTGCGGAGAAATACACTGACTGGCCCAAAAAAAAGTTGCACACTCTACTATTTTGTTAGACCGCCTTTAGCTTTGATAAAGGCATGAATTCGCAGCAACATTTTTTCAACTACATTATGCAATGTCACATCTTTTATTTCCGTCCAGAGTTGCATATATTTTTGGCTGAGATCTTGTACTGACAACTGGAGAGGCAAAACACTCCATAAAGTCTTCTCCAGCACATCCCAATGACTTTCAATGGGGTCAGGACTCTGTGGTGACCAATTCATGTGTTAAAATTATTCCTCAAAAAATAAATTGATGGGATAACCTGGTCATTCAGGTACTCAACTGATTTCATTTTATTGCCACATAAAGTTGCTGAATTTAGACCTAACCAAATGAAGCAAACCCAGATCATAATACTGCTTCCAGAGTCTTGTAGAGTGGGCACTATGCATGATGGGTTTATTTCTTCATGTGCTTCCCTTCTTCCCTTCTTACCCTGACACGCCCATTGCTCTGGAATAGGGTAAATCTGGACTCATTAGACCACATGATCTTTCTCCATTGCTCCGGAGTCCAAGTTTACCCGCTAGGATATGATTTTGAGATACCAGGTTAAGTAACCAAAGGACGAACCCCCAAAATGTGATGGCAATTCCCCCCCATCCTTCCTGCCCTAGGTGTTTACTGTTGTGGTTACCCAAAGGGGCCAATTGCCTCTACTTCTCCCAAGGGCCACATTCATAAGGAACAAAGGACAGATACCCTTATTGGTTTAGGCAGATAAACAGATGGTCAGAGTACCTAATGATCCACTGATATTATGCAGACAATGTGTGTCACAAAGACCAGAGTTACATACAAGGTAATAGAAAAGCAGACATTTCTCAAATGTGCATTAGATCAAGAATTTCCATAACACTTCCCATCATTCCTACGTCATAGAGGTCATGTTATGACATAGTAGAAGTGCCATTTGTGATTGGACATCAAGGACTTTTACCCACGAACAAAGAAAGAGTTGGATACTAAAGCGTGTAACGGTGACCAAATATACTTTTCCTGTCGCGCAGGTTGTGATAGCCATAGGAACACAAACTGTGTACCAATCTCTTCATTATAATGCATAGATCTAAGCTAAAGTCAGCCGTACGATTCTAGTGATTACTTTTCTGGATATTTATAGAAATGTAGCCTATGTGCTCAGTCATCGGGGGCCACTTGGTGCCATTTTACCTTTTCCTGTCGCGCAGACTGTGATAGCCATAGGAACATAAACTGTGTACCAATCTCTTCATTAGAATGCCTAGATCTAACCTAAAGTCAGCCGTATGTTTCTAGTGATTACTTTTCTGGATATTTATAGAAATGTAGCCTACACTTTGCGCTTCGGCTGGCGACCATTTTGTGGAGTCTACTTTTGGCTGTTTTTCCCAATTGGAACACAAACTACGTAGAGATCGCTTTGTTGGAGTTGTCTGGATATTAGGTAAATTCAATTCTAGTTATTACAGTTCAGTTCGGGATACTTATAGACATAGTACACTATGTGATCAGTCAGCGGTGGCCACTTGGTTCCACTCTACTATTTCTCTCACGCAGGCTGTTATCCCCATAGGAACATAAACTATGTACCAGTCGCTTCATTAGAATAACTAGATATTAGCAGAATTCAGCCGTGTGATTCTAGTAATAACGTTTTATGGAAATGTACACATATGCGCTCTGTCAGCGGTGGTCAGTTTTGTTGAGACTTAACATTCGCCTCATGCAGGCCATGATCCCCATAGGAACTCATTATGTGTTCGGAACGCTTCACGAATATGCCTAGATAGTATAAAAAAAAAACACGATTGTAGCGAATAAAGCTTTTTTAATATTATGCAAATGTACACAGAGAGCTCCATCTGCGGATCTGCGAACTCAGACCTTGGAGGGTCTGAGTTACAATACACCCAGCCTGAAACCCCAAGGAGCAAACAACAACAGTGTTGAATTTCAGTGGCTAGGAAAAACTACCTAAGAAGGCCGAAATTTAGGAAGAAACCCAGAGAGATACCAGGCTCAGAGGGGTGACCGGTCCTCTTCTGGCTGTGCCGGGTGAACATTTTAAGAGTACCAGTTGTAATAATTAATAAATGCATGTGGGCTGAGTCCAGAGTCTATTAAACCTAGTCCAGGTCAGAAGCATGACCAGATGGACAAGGACAGGGACAACTGGGGGAGGTCAGCAGAGTGGCAGCTAAAATCGTCAGGTATCGTCTTGATCTGCAACACAACAAGGAAGACTTTGGACAGGGACAATGAGTCTTTCAAGCCTGGTACTCCGGAGGTGTGGACCAAGACCTCATGTCCTCCTAAGTTTAAACAGGGCAGAAGACAGGGAAAATTTAGAAAGTGCATTCCTGAGATCTACAAGGATTTACAGTAGAGAAGGAGAACTGACCCTACTCCCCCGGCACAATAATATCGCAGCATAAAACCTTGGGGCTAAGACGGGGGGTACAGTGACACTGTGGCCATATCCGTTGAAGGCCCCGGACTGGGCACAAAAGGCAGGAAATCAATCCACCCACATTGCCAAGCATCAACCAAAGGGACACCCACCAACCGCAACCACCCTGAATAAGGGCCGAGTATTGCCAGCAGAGTTCAACCCAATTGCATGATGGGCGCAACAAAGAGACAACAACAAGCCAGTGACTCCGCCCCTGAATGGCAGTGGAGGGAGGGCATCCCAGTGGCGATGAGAGCCCACCTGCTAAGACAGCAAGGGTGGACAGTATCAAGCCTTTCAGGTCACCTTCACATCCCTGGGCCAGACTGCTGTAAAGGATTAATTTATTACCATATCCTTATTTATCCATTATTCTGCAAATTAACTGTAATAAATGGACTGGTTTAGACAAGGCCTGAATTTGCTTTAGACTGTTCGTGGTTGCCACGTATAGAAGAAGACCTAGGTCAGTATGCCCTGTTCTTAGAAGTGATTATGGCCACAACCGAGGCGCCAGGCCTCAAACCTGGCGCCTCGGTTGTAATCTTATTTATTACAGATGGCTCCAATGTGTAGTTGCCTGTACCTCTGTTTCTTCCTTTTGGGCAGGACAGAGACCAGGGGTAGCTCAGATCAGGAGGTCTGTTAACTCTGACCTAGAACTATGGTTGCCATGACAGTGTAGGGTTCTATCTTGTTTTCCTATTAGTATGACGACTTGTTTTTGTATGTATCTTATATCATAAGAGATAATATTTTTGGGAGCTGACAAGGAGGGGTATAAAGAGGTGAAAGCAATAATGTATAACCAGAACAATTGTTATGACACTACTCTGTTGGTCTCTGTATTAATACTCTGTTTTGTAAAAGTGATTGTTCATGTGGATCCACGTAATTAAACTGAAATAATCAACTGTTATAAGAACGACTGTCGAGTCTCTTTTCATAATAAATTGCGTACATTTTTCCATCTTCCACACTGCTCTTAATAATACACCATGCTGAAGAAATGAGTCTTTCGTAGACACTTTTAGACAGTCTTTAGTAGACACAAATTTTGCACTGAGTCCCCACATCGAACCTTAGTTGGCTGATCATTCCACAGTAGTGGAGCTCTATGAGAGAAAGCCCTGCCTCCGGCTGTTTGTTTAGAAATTCTAGATACAGTTAGAAGGTCTGCATCTTGCGATCTGAGGTTATGTGTAGGTATGTCTGGCTGGATCATTTCAGCGAGGTAAGTAGGGGCAAGTCCATGTATTGCTTTATAAGTTACCAATAAAACCTCAAAATCAGCCCTAACCCTAACAGGCAGCCAGTGTAAAGAGGCTAGTCCTGGAGTAATGTGTTCAAATGGATTAGTTTTTCTGCATTAGTTTATGATAAAAAGTTTCTGATTTTTGCTATGTTCCGAAGATGAAAATAAGCAACTCGAGATAAATTTTATATGTTCTTCGAAGAAGAGGTCAGGTTCAATTGTAACGCTGAGGTTTCTTACAGTTTTTTGGGATACAACCATACAGCCGTCGAGGTTCACAGTAAGATCTGTAAACAAAACTCTTTGTTTCTTGGGTCCTAAAATGAGCATTTCTGTTTTTCTTGAGTTTAAAAGCAAGAGGTTCTCTGTCATCTACTTCCTAATATCTGAAACGCATGCTTGCGAAGCAGCTAATTTTGGGGCTTCTCCATGCTTCATCGAAATATACAACTGTGTGTCATCAACATAACAGTGAAATTTGACATTGTGATTCCGGATTACATCACCCAGAGGCAGCATATACGGTATAGTGAGAACAATAATGGGCCCAAAACCAAGTCTTGAGGAACACCAAAACATACCTTTGATTTGTCAGAGGATATGCCATCCACACACACGAACTGATATCTTTCAGATAAATAAGATTTAAACCAGGCTAGAACATGTCCACGTAGCCCAATGTGGGTTTCCAGTCTCTTTAAGAGAAGGGAGTGATCAATAGTGTCAAAGGCAGCACTAAGATCAAGAAGCAGCAGAACGGATGCAGAACCTTTGACTGAGGTCATTGGAAGGTCATTTGTTACCTTCACGAGTGCAGTCTCAGTGCTATGATGGGGTCTGAAACCGGACTGGAGCATTTCATAAATGTTATTTGTCTTCAGGAAGGCATTCAGTTGTTGGGAAACACATTTTTCTGAGATTTTTGAGAGGAATGGGAGGTTCGATATTGGCCTATAATTGTTTAATATGTCTGGGTCCAGATGAGATTTTTTCAGAAGAAGCTTAATTTCTGCAATTTTTAGTGAGTTTGGTACACATCCGGAGGATAGGGAGCAATGTATTATATTCAACAATGGCTGATGTAGCACCGGAAATAGCTCTTTAAGTAGTTTTGTTGGAATCAAGTCTAGTTGGCAATTTGTGGGTTTAGAACTCATTACTAATTTAGTGAATGTGTTGAGCGATGCAGGATAAAAAAATGCATGTGTCCTCATTGACACCAGGTCAGAGAGGTTCAGGACATTCTCAGGACAATTGCGATTTTGGGGAATATACCTATTTAAGGAGGAGTCAGTTATTTGTTTTCTTATGGTGATGATCTCTTCATCAAAGAAGTTCATGTATTCATTACAGCTGAAGTGAAGAACTTGTTGAACATTGATTTTTAATTAACTTTGCAGCTGTATGATTTTAGATTATTTCTGTTCACCTCAATCAGGTTGGAGGAACAAGCTGATCGAGCAAATGTGAGTGCTTTTCAGTATTGTCGTGTACTGTCTATCCAGCTAGTCTGAAAACTTCTAACTTGGTGGAGCGCTACTTTCGCTCCAATTTTCTGGAGGCTTGCTTGAATGCTCTAGTATTGTCTGTGTAACAGGGAGCGAGTTTCTTGTTGCGTATTTCTTTTGTTTTTAGTGGTGCTACCATATCTAAAGTATTTCACAGTGTTGAGTTTAGAACCTCAATTAGATCATTTGCGGATTTATTTACTCTGTCGTTGATGAGTGAGAAATCTATTTGTAGTCCGAGAATTTATAGTACGGCTTTTGAAACTCATTGTTTGGAGCAAGTGGGTTTCTTGTTTTAACGGTAAATGTAATAAGACAGTGATCCGATATTCCAGGATTATGGGGAAAAATTATTAGATGTACAATATCTATTTCTCGTGACAGGACTAAATCTAAGGTATGATTGTGGCAGTGCGTTGGACCTGAGACATGTTGGACAAAACCCATTGAGTCAATTATGGCTTCAAAAGCTTTTTGAAGAGGGTCATTGGACTTCTCCATATGAATAATGAAATCGCCAAAAAGTAGAATACTATCTGCCATGACTACAAGGTTAGACAAGAATTCAGGAAACTCACTGAAGAACATTGTCTATGGCCCGGGGGGCCTGTAAATAGTAGCTATGAAAAACGATTTTCAGCCTGGTTAGCTTTCATGAGTAAACATTCAAAAGAATGAAAACCAGTGATGTGTTTAAGAGTAAATTTCTTTTTACTGTCATAAATATTAGCAACACCACCCTCCCTTTCGGGATGTGCGGCGGGATATGATCACTAAGGTAGTCAGGAGGAGAGGCCTCATTTAGGGCAGTAAATTCATCAGGCTTTAGCCATGTTTCACACAATAACATCTAGTTTATGATCAGTGATTGATTAATTTAGTGCAATTTCCTTTGGAGCAAGGGATCTAACATTAAGGAGTCCTATTTTGAGATGTGAGGTAATACAGACATTTTTATTTGTGACAGAGGTGGAGGAAGGCTTTATCTTAATAAGGTTGCTATTGTTATCACTACCTTGTTTTCTCAGCCTGGAACGAGTCAGTCGCAATAGGCAAAACTATACTAACTACTCTTGCTATGCTATCAACACACTCCACAGTAGTTAATATAGGACATATTCTGTCACTTCGAGGATAGATTGACAGTAGGCGGGACTTTAGTTTTGTGGGCGGGACTTCCAGTTTGGTAGGTGGGACTTCCTGTGTGACGTATGCAGGGGTGGGACTTCCGGTGTGAGGTATGTTCCGGGGTGGTCCTTCCAAGGTGACGTGTTCTGGGGTGGTACTTCCTGTGTGATATATGTTGGGGGTTGTAACTTCCTGTATGACGTATGCATGTCCGGGGAGGGGGAGTGAAATATGGTATGGGGTGTGTGTGGTATGTAATTTATGGTGGTTTTGATGTTCAACAATAGGGCGCCAGGGTTCTGGAATGTTTAACCCGCAGACAAATGATGTTACCATAAGCGCTAAAGCAGATGGGTATGTAAAGATAGTTTTAACCATTGGGTGTTGACCTTCCATGTTTTACAACACTTGTGTAACATGGGTTTGTGCCATTTAAACAAGTACAGAATTTATTGTGTAAGTTATAAAGAGGGCTTTGGGACTTACGACTTTGGAGAGTTTCCCATTTATTATTTTAACATGAAATGGGTCTTAAGATCAGATCCACCAATTGTAATGGTTCACAAAAATAGAAAATGTTCCTAAGCACAAAATGTAATACATTCAGGTTGATAAACATCCCTCGTTTTACTCACTGTGTGTAATCCACCATAGTACTACTTAATACATACATCGTGACGTTACTATGCTAAAGGAAAATTAAACCTGGGTCGAGCAGTCATTATGGCTACGTTGATTGTGTAATGGTTGGGTTAAAAATAGTGTTAACAATAAAACTGACAACTTTGGTACATGTGTATGAATGATTATTCGTGATATCAGAATGGTTATTTTAGGTTAGCATTAAAAAGTTAAAAATGTACCCAGAAGGTTGAGTTTGCATGAACAACGCTGATTCGTTGACAGCACAAGATATGTTATTTCTGGTAAACAAAACATTTGTAAATGTGTCTTATTAAATTGTACAATGGAGATTAACGCGAGAATGTTGTCTACCAATTGGTAGAAATGTTTAACAGGCAACGATGCTTACGAACTGTAGTGTTTGTGAGTTAGCAAATACCAGTCTGTGTGTGTGTGGGGGGATGAGGGGTTTCTGGGTATTGAAGCATGAAATGAATTTCGATTTTTGTATGCTGTATTATAGACTTAAGTCGTTTTAAAAAGATTAATGGCAATATTAAGATAAACGTTTGCAAGAGTATGTAAGCGGATGAGTTTGTCCTTAATAGATAAAATGAAATGACGCGATGCCGCAATGATGACGTGATAACTAACGAGAACGGCATTTCTACCTGACCGGAAGTATCAAATGTAAACAACTATGTGAAAGAATTTGTTTAGCTTTAACTGCATCACAATTTTAATTATTGTTACCGGTGTAGTTCTAACGTGATGAACGGTGACGTGTATTCAATGACAAAGTTAAGAGGTGTAACCTTTTGGAGGCATAACAGTTGTGTTGTCTTTATTAAATCCGCAGCTGCCACAGAAGACTTCTGCCATTTCGAGCGCCGGAGTAGGCCGTTTACATAGTAACCAAGTTATTTTATTTGAAAGAATTGTTTTGAATTGTGTTGCAATTATAAAAGCTAACAAACGTTTGAACTTTTTAAGAATGTACAAAATAATTACATAATGAAAATGATGGAGCAATCCAAACATTAAGCTTTTATCTGTCTTTCAAATTGTCTGTTTTATATCTGGTTTAGGGGTGAGTGGAATTCAACACTGCCTTGTTTGGAAAACACCTTTTTGGACCTACAGAATTTGAAAGTAGTCTTTTAACATTTAGTAATCATCAGTTTTAAATACCAGTATACACTTGGTCTTCTATTAACCCTCATTGTTTTAATTTCAGACCAAGTTACCAACAACGTTGTCCGCTGAACTGCATGGTTGTGATTTTACGCAACATCCCGAACAGATACTTTTTGTGTAAGTGTAAACATTTACAGCCATTTTTCAGGTGATGCAGTAAAATGTTATTAACATTACGACAATCCGCATACAGCTGAAACTTTGTACTCTATATATCAACCAACAGAGTGTACACCGGGTTATGTTGGAGTCTTACTACACCGTAATGGCTTCAGTCACGGGACCCCCCCCCCCACACAGTGCTTGAAAGCTGAAGGTAATACATCTTTACAGTCAACTCATCAAAACTGTGGCGTATGTAAATGTATGTTTGAGTTATAATATTATTTTAACTTGTAAGTGGATCGTTATTTACACGTTAAGCTAGAGAAATGGCGAAAGATAGTGCTAACAACAGACCAGACACTGAACCACCATCAACCTCAACACATATCCAACAGACCGTACCTAACATAAGTGCACACAGCAATACTCCCATAGATAATACTCACAATACAGCAAAATTACCCTACATGTCGGCACCAGGGTCACCTCATCAAGAGGTACAAAACTGTGACTCTGTTAATCTACAGATTACACATGAGCAAGTTAAAACATTGTTGCACAGCGATACAGATATTAATCCACAGATGCAAGGTATGTTAACCGAGATTAGTAGCGCACATTTTTTGATCTAGGATGTTGGACCCCTTCCGATCAATTACGATTGCTTCAGCTTGCAAGAAAGTCTTCTCAGGTTTCTCACCAAGGACAATCGCATTTGTCCCCTCAGACAACTACAATTGTTGTCAGAAGACATTGTCAAACAGCTCAATCCAATGGCTTGAATATCTGGCCTCTGATGAGAATATATCGATACAGCATGCCCTGAACCGGGGTGAAATGAAAATCGGGGCATACTATGTTGATGGATACGCTGAACGCGTTGGTGTGTACCTAGCCTATGAATTTCTAGGTTGTTTCTGACATGGGCACCCAAAGTGTCATTGTTCAACAAGCACCAACCCGGTGCCAAAGATTCAGTATGGGTTGATGCACCAGCAATGGCTGGCAAAGCTTGAAGCTATAAAAAAACAACACAACGTACATGTTCAGTACATATGGGTGTGTGAATGGAATCAGCTTAAAAACACATCCGCAGATGTCCAAGCTTTCTTGAAGACCTTTAATGCTCCAGAGCGCCTTGACCCTCGGGATGCTCTTTTTGGTGGTCGTACCAACGCAATTCATTTGAAGTTTTTGGCTCGAGAAGGGGAGACTATTCGGTGTAACGATGTCTGTAGTCTTTACCCATTCTACAACAAGACAAAGACTTATCCGACTGGGCACCCAAACATTATCTTTTGACATTTCAAACCACTACACACCTACTTTGGTATTGTTAGGGCTACTGTGTGTCCGCCGAAAGGCCTTTATCACCTCGTTTTGCCGCACAGAGTTGGCAGTAAGCTGTTCTTTCTCTTGTGTAGATTATGTGCAGAAAACCAGGTGACTGATTGTTCACATAGTGATTCAGAAAGAGCTTTAACTGGTACCTGGGTTTCTGTTGAGCTGGTTAAGGCTGTAGAGAAAGGTTATCGCATTGTGAAACTATTCGAAGACTGGGATTTCACCAGGACATCAGATAATCTTGTTGCTGATTACATGAGAACATTACTGAAGCACAAGCAGGAAGCTAGTGGCTTTCTGCCATCAGTGGTTGATGATGATGTTAAAGAACAGTATATTTGTGAATATCATGAAAAGGAGGGTGTGCAGCTTGACAAGGAGAACATTGTTGTAAACATTGCTAGGTGATCTTTGGCGAAATTGGCAATGAATATTCTTTGGGGGAAGATTTGTGAGCGGACTAACATTATGAACACAATGTTAATTACAGAGGAGTTTAGCCACTACCTTTTTTCCAGTGAAATAGAAGTTAGTAATTTCTCTTTCATCTCCGACACTGTTGCGATGGTAGAGTGGCGTTACACAAACCAGACAGCAATCAAACCATGTAACGGAAATATTTGTATTGCCGCGTTCACAACAGCTTATGCTAGATTTGAGTTGTATTCACTCTTGGAGAAGTTGGATAGAGGTGTGCTCTACACAGACACTGATTCAGTGATCTTTGTCACACACCACGGGGATTGGGTGCCCCCTCTAGGCCCATTCTTGGGTGACTTGACCGATGAGTTACCAGATGGTGACAGCGTTGCACAATTTGTTAGTGGTGGCCCAAACACATACGGTGACAAAACCATTAAAGGTCTGACCTGTCTCAAAGCAAAAGGCATTACACACAACAGCTACAACTTGGGTATTGTAAATTGAGACGCTAACAAGACTGGTTGATAACTATGTATGAGGCGAAGGTGGTGATGATGATCATGTCCTTGCTAATGCAGACACAATTGCTAGAGATAAAAGAGCGGTCACATTGAAAAACAGAGTAGTGTCCAAGCGCTTCAGAGTTGTGTACAACAAGCGTGTACTGCTCCCTGATTACAGCACAAGGCCTTACGGGTACTACATCACAATTTATGATGGATAGTGACCGTAGCAGGTGTAGAAAATTAATTTATTATTATATCCTTATATATATTTTTTTTCAGTTTTCTGTTAGAAGGCCTTTGTATACTGTATGCTTGAAAAAACTACGTATACTCAACAACTTGTCTTTCCCTGTCAGCAACTCATGATGTCTCTATCTGTGTTCAGGGGCAGTAATGAATGGAATGTCGGCTGAGTAATGCTCCTAGTCTCCATCTATGTGTGGTAGACTAGGCCTTGGGCCTAGCGGAGACCACTAGAAGAAGTCTCCCTTTTGGGGGTACGTCTTAATAGCAGCAGTGGGGCTCCTGCTCCTTGTATTATAGAGGTGAACAGGACTCTATTCCTTATTGGGAGAGCTGAGTTAGCAAAACCACCAATAGTAACATGCCTCTGATGTCGTGTGGGAGCTTTCACCAAGTTGTCTGGGCAACCGACATTCTTTGATTACCTATGTCTCCTGGATCTATGTCTGTATGCAGCCTTGCATTCTCTAGGCTACATCATGGCAACAACAATTCTTTGTATGTACATTTTTACAAGGTTTGACCTACAACTACAACACCCATTCAGCTGTGTCATTAGCAGACCCAGTAACTTGGGTAAAACTTGTTGCTGGATAATGCTGATGTTGTTTTCTCCAAAGAAATTCAGAATATAGTCTGGGTTTATTCGTGTTGGCAACCATTGTGTGATGAAATGTTTAAGTTGAGAGAAATTACTTTTATAGGTTTACCAACATCGTTGTATGATGCGTGCCATCTACCTTGTCCAAAACATGTTTGTTAAAGGCAAATATAGTAGAACTACTAACTTGAACACAAATTATCTCATCTTGTTTAAAAACCCACGCGACAATCAGCAGATTAGTATTTTAGGAAGACAAATATACCCCGGCCTTTAAAACTCTTTGTGGCGAGTTTTAAAGATACAACCAGGCTTGGAATTCCATCATTTTAGGGGCTAGGCCATTTGGCCTTTGGTGTCATAAAAGTGTTTAGGGCACAAATGCCACATGCCAGGGCACAAAGACCACTGAGTGAAATAAGGGTATTTGGAGCTTACAAATAAACAACTTAAAAAAAAAAACATACCTAACATAAAAAACATATATATTAACTTTTTTAATATCATACTTTGAATAATAAATTATTATAACTGATATTGTTTTTCCACATAAAAAGTTAAATGATCATGTTTTAATCCTTGAAATTACATCTTGACAGTTAATTTACATTAAAACTAGCTAGTCAGAAGGCTAACATTACCTCAGTTACCCAAAAGTAAACCGCAAAGTGTATTTTAACATCACAATCACCTGCACTAACGGGTATGACCTAAACAAACAAATATAGTGACTTATTTGTGCGTGGTGCAAGTCATATTTTTTAATCTTTCACCGCACACTGCCATGTCAAGTGATGTCAAACCTAACGTTACTACTCGGAGCTCTCAATTAACGGTCAGGTGTATTCTCCCAATCCGAGGTCGGAACATTCCCAGTTGCTCATGAACGCACCTTCCAAGACAGAGAGGCTTGATTCAGTTATTAGGCACTAATACTGATATAAGTCAGCTATATATCGGTAACTAGCTAGCTTGCATACCAGCATGTAGTCCGTTCTTGTGGTTGTTCTCAGTTGGAACTGATGACCGCGAGATTTTGACAGTAGCAGGGGCACAAAGGCCGTAGGGCATACCATGATTTTCAGGGCATCACGGCCAGATCGAAGGGCAACAACGGCCATGGCCATCGTGAAATTCCTACGCTGGATGCAACGCACCTAACCTTTGGTTATTTACTTACAGACTTAAAGGCTACAACTCCAGAAGACTACAGTCTGAGAACAGGATCGTTTTCCGGGGATTGGCCTGTTGTGTACATTCCTAAGAAAGTTTGATCATGTCTAAATGCATTTGTAGAAATCTACCACTTTTGAAGATGCTGTTTAAGGCACCAACAAGTCAACGAAAAGTTATTTTAGATACCGCTTCCACAGACCTCATTTTATCACTATGTGAAATTGCTCTTAATCTAAGGCGCGGAAATATACCTTTGACAGAATCGCAGCTGCGTAAAGTGAAGAGAGAAAATCCAACATTATATACCTGTCTAGAAAGAACACTTCAGTCGCAAAGAAAAGAAAAACCATCAACCAATCTGGAGTTTTTCTACTACCGTTACTAAGCGTAGCAGTTCCATTCCTAACCAGTCGAATTGCATTGAGACACGGTTAAACAACATGGATCATGCTCAGAAAATGTTTAGAAAAAACTGCGAGAATCCGAAACGACTATCACCGAGGTAAGACAATCTGCTGAAAATGATTTGGACTCATCGATACGCAATATACTGATGAAGACATATGGATTTACATGAAAAAGCTAAAAGATACTCTTGCCATTTACAAAGATTCTTGACACACTGGATTATTTAGCCACACCCCTCAGCACCTACTTCCAGTACCATTCCCCCGCAATCTGTTATCAACCAACCAAAGCTTTCTTTGTATCCCCTAACACAGACCCCACGAAATGGCTTCCATTTTAATGTGTTTTTATTTTATTCGTTTTTTTAATCATTTGTGATTCATTGTCAAAGTGTATATTTTTGCCTTGACTATCTGTTGTATGAATAATACTATTTAAACATCAATGTTGTTTTACAATTACTTTTATTTTTGAATCATAAAACAGGCATAAGATATATTTTTAACTGTCTTTCTTTAACAACCATGACACAAATTAAATGATTCACAAGACTGAGCATGCTGTATACGATTAAATGTTTGTCTATCACGCTTACTCTGATACATCTTAGATATAAATTTGGAGACAAACATATCATTTTTTCTGTAAATCATCAGTATAAAAAGACATAACATCTTTGTAACTCAGACTTCTTCTCATTTGATAGAGAAAGAACACAAAATGTTGTCCAGAAGTAGTCGAAATCACATCCTGGACTTTTGAGCTATATTCCACACTCTCACAGGTTTGCAGAAAAGCCTTGATAAACTTTGGAAAATACATAAAACCTTCAGACGCCGTCATCTGTGATATAAATAGCCAGCCAATGTTCTCCGGTGTGATTAGATGGGTGCGTATTAACAATCATCATTGATGCTACATCTCGGACAGGTCCACCAGGTAGTTGGTTGCATGCCAGCACAGTGTAGAAACTAGTCCTAAATGAAAATTGGTTCACCACGCCAGTCAACTCTGCGGTATTAATTTCTCATCTGTTTGGGTAATGTTTCCTAACAGTAGACAACCATGACTTGCCTCCGGTTGGACACTTCGATAATGGAGTCAAAATATGAATTAACAACAAAATTAATCATGTGGGGTACTGCTTGACTGAACCTCATCTCAAGTCGGACATACCCAGCAATGGTTTGCTAGGAAAATGTTGACTGTCCACATACATACCCATAAACTCTAAATTATAATGTTTGAAATTAAATTGATTTTTTGTATAACTTTCGGTAAAACTGTCATTGTCCACCTATCCAACAACAATGCATTTTGGTAGGGGTTCTAAAAATAGGTTTTCCTGCTTACAAACACAACCCCCTGCAGATAAACTAAAAGTCTTCATACACACCCTTTCAATCGGGGACATTGCATTGGTTGAAAGTAGCGCTTGAGCATATCCAAGTTTTACGGCTGGTGATACTGTCATTTTCTTGACAAAGAGTGATGTGAAACTATGTGCAGACGATAACTCACATCCCCTACACCCATAAGACAGAAATCATCTTTACAGCGTATCATCCTAACCTTTATGTCCACGCCGTTTAACATGAGTTTCTCTTTAAAGAAGATATCACTATGGACTGGGCCGATCATTTCGAATGTTGTACTACTCGCTGAATAGGCAGGCCTTTTCAGAAGTCCTTTGTTGTCTCCTGTAGGGTCCATAACATCCATGTGGCCTGCGGTGTCCTTGAAAAACAAATCGTCTGAAAATTGTCTTTAAAGTATCACTTCCATAATTCAGAATGTCCTCTATAACAGCTCTGTAGGGGTATGTGTTGCTACTCTGACTAATTAAACGATCACCCAAGGAGACGTACACTTGAAAATAGGGTGGCTATCGGGTAGTTGATAACACCAACACTGGCGCCAGCATCAATATTAGTCCCATTCGGTTTAGTGACTTTTACACGTAGGTACAGCAAAGTATTGTTCAGATCAATGTAATCTTCACCATTTCCAGCAATAAAGAACTCCAGATGGGCTGCGTCTGATATTGCTGATAGGGTTGGTATTTCAACGTATGTATATTTCTTAATAGATGTCTGTGTGAAGGGGACTGTGAATAAATCCAACTCAGTTTTCATACATTCACCAGGCATACGGTGTAAGAGTGCCATCTTTAAAAAATGATTTTAATCAGTCTTGCGTTGTTGCCTTTGAGTGTCCTCCGAGTGGTATGTTTTCTTTTAACACTGGCTCTTGTTTTTGTCTTAATCTTGTGTTTTTGACTCTTTGGTAGGCTCCTCCTACCAGGTGTTCTCTTTCTAACACCTCGAGTCATAACCATTAATCCAGATCCATCCTGCTGTTTTACTTGGCGAGCCATGACGTTGCTGACGACCTCGCCTAATATATTCCTCGCTGCATTTTTGCCAGACCGCGTATGCGGAGCCAGCTAAGAAGAGCAAATGTCTCTTACCGACCGACCGATCGACTACCCCTTATTAAATAGTGTAGTGGTTAGAGAAGCAGACTTGTTAACTATAGGTCCCGAGTTCGTATCTCCTCGCAGGCGAAGCGATGTACGCATTATGAATTGTTCTGTATAGACGAAAACTTCGCTGGCTGAAACCGTTAGTATCTACATTATAGTAAGCCTGAAATAAAACAGTTTACGGTTATATTGCGACTGTTTCTGGTGGATTTTCGAAGTACACATCTGTGCATGCGTTTTGGGTCAGGATTGACAAACACATTTGCTGGCTTAACATACAGTAGTTACATTATATTAAGCCTTAACTGAAACTGTATATGGTTATATTGCAACTGTTTCTGGCATGGAAAAGTTCATCTTCAGTCTCCCTAACAATTGCTCAATTCTTTTGATTATTCCTAGAAAGTTAGTAGATACTAGTAAGCCTATTACTGGCTAATAAGCTGTTAAAACGGCCAGTGGCAAAAGCAATACAGTTCATAGACGCTATGGTGGAGGTAAACTTAATAAGAAACGTTAGTCAGTTTAACACAATCCTCAATGAAGTCTAGTGACTGCTGAAATGTGTAATGCCGTGGCGTATTGCCGTAGACAGTGCCTCTCATGTGGAAGACCTAAGTTTGAATCTATTGAGAGTAACAACGTTTATTAATTATTTCTGGTAGATTCCACAATTCTCTCGTCTTTTCACTTGATGAAAAAGTTAGTTATCGTCGCCTTTATTGATAGTTACTGTATAAATGTCATTCACGAATGAAAGAAAAAAGTATATTGTTTTACCATGAAAGAAAAAAATACGTTCTTATGCCATGAAATGAAATAGCTTTGGCAGACTTGCTAGCAATTGCTCAATTCTTATGACTATTCAAGTAATTTAGTAGATACCGGTAAAGCTTATTACTGGCTAATATGCTGTTAAAACGGCCAGTGGCAAACGGCATACATAGACACTGTTTGTGGTGGAGGTAAACTTGGTAAGAAACGTTAGTCAGTTTAACTGTATCAATGTCATTCACGAATGGCCAATTAGCTATTAAAACGGCCAGTGGCAAAAGAGGATTTGTTCAGAATATACAGATGCTGGGTGTCAGTATAGACAAGAGGCTATACTGACAGCTGGTTAATGTACAGCTCTGTGGTGTAGTGGTTAATGACACAGCCTTTCATGTGGGTGACCCGGGTTTGAATCTCGAGATGGCAACACTCTATTGCAGGACGGCTGAACTAGGCTTGCCTGGTTTCTTGTTCAAATGTGGTTTTGCGATTGAGAAACCACGCTTTAACAAAGGTATAGCCATCTGGAAAAGCCAGTTGAAAAGGCCCCCTAGACCTGCCCCGTACATTGCTGCACTACCATGATAACCCGATAAACCGTTACCGGCCTGCGCTGTATAGTATTCAATATACCTTTGAGGATCATCGTAGAGTTTCTGAGGCTGCATCTTATAGTCTAAAAGATTGTTTGACGGGTCTGAAGTGTAATTTGGCAATCACCTTCCCTACTACGAACGAAACCAACTGATTCTGATCAGATTTTACTTCAATACAGATCTCATCAAACTGACTCTTGCTAAGAGGTACATAGTTTGGCTTGTTGTACGTCACTGTGACAACTTTGTTTTTTCCCCCTGTAATATGTACAGTTCTCAACTCTTTGATAATCAATTATATCTGTGTAGATGTATAGGGTGTTAAACCCTGCCAAAATGTCTGCAGGGAATGGGGGGTAACACGGGGCGTACCACCATTCACCTGGTTTTAAGCCTAATATCTGCTCCAACTTTGCACTAAATGTTTAACTAAAATAGGGCTTGCCTTTTATAAACATTCTATTTTTAAATTCATCACACCCCACCCATACGCCATGTGGTTTTAAAAAAATGTTGATTTCTGCCACTAGTTTTCCCATGCCATTGTAATAACCAGTGGTGAGTTCATATTTCCAAGTCTTGTCGTGTTTCTAGTCATGTAGGTCAAATGCATTTTCACTCCATGTAAAAGTATTCCATGTATGCGGGTATTGGAATTCTATCAAAGACACTTCCCAATCATCTTTCAAATCTATACCTTTGGCAAATTTTGTGATATAGCTCAAACTCTAATTGTTTCGATATAAATGTCTTGATGAATTACTAGGCAGCGTTATGTAGAAACCGCCATCACCCATACTGATCGCAGTCGCTGAAAATGACTCGGTCCAGCAAATCCTAGTGTTTTATCCTGTTTGTAGGTCAAGGACTTGCTCCGATGCTATCTAACTGTTGAATTTCTCAGGCCAACCAAGCCATTTCACAAAACTAATTTTCTTTCCTTTCTGTAGTTTCTCATCCAGAACTGCTTCCACTTAGGATAACAAGTTTTATCCTTAGCCACGATTATTTTCAATAATTCCTGTTCATAAAAGGTCCCGATGATCACATCACCATCGTAATATTTTATTCTATACACAGGAGGCTTCCTAGGAATGCATTCCGTTATTGTAAAACATTCATCTGTGTAACCTTTTTCATAACCCTTGGTAAACGCCCCTCTCCACTTTGAGAGTCTCACAGTATCTCCAACTCGGACCTTGTAACTTTGTAACATTTCTCATCATTGTTGTACCATACAGGTTCTTGAGAACTAGTCTAACATTTTCTTCACAAACATCAACAGGCTTCATCTTAATAGACCGATGGTAGCTATGGTTGTAACCACGAAACAAATCCTGAATCACATCAACATAACGATGTGTGGTGGCAGCCGTGAGATACCGCCACATTCGTGATTTGTTTTATTAAATCTCTCAACAATGCTCACTTTGACGTAATTTCCTGTAGCAAAATGTTTTATGTTGTATTTCTTCATTAACTATTCAAAATGTGAATTAAAAAACTCCTTCCCCTTGTCCGTTTGGATTTTCCTGGGGGTTCTTACATCTTTTAATATGCCCGCTTTACCTCGATGACAATTTTATTTCTCAGCACATGAACCCAGGCATATTTACTTAACACATCTATACATGTTAACATAAATTTCATGTTATCGTTTTCCGCACTATAACCACTCATCTCGAACAAATCCAGTTGAAATTGTGAATTTATATCATGAACAACTCTATTGCTTTGATAGCTACAGGCCTGTATAGTGTGTATGTATCCTGGGCCAATAGCCAATCATTTTCCACCCCATTTTTGAGGATCTCCACGGTTTTCTCCAAGCACGCTCTTTTCAAACCCTTTTTACCCACATAAGCACCAGGGTTTGACGGGTCGTAGTAAATACTTTTCATAACCTGTTTAGACATCATAGAGCATTGAGTCAATAATGAGAAGTAATATGTGTTTAACATCATTTTATTCAAGTTTTTGGAATTACACATTCCAAGAATTTCAGAAGAGACACACATTGAGATTTCTGTTGATACAGTCTCTTTGGTTTTAGTGCACCAAGACTCTACTGCGTTGCATACAGCTTCCTCATTAAATTTGTCCATGCATTCATCCCTATTCTCACTCAGTCTCTGTGTGATGTATGGCTCTGACTTGAGCTTGTGCAGAAAGTTCTTAGCTGCCACGTGAACATCAGTCAGCGGTGCTTGAAAACCAGATGCATTCAAAGCCTTGACCAGCACATGTTTCAGTCGCAGTGTTAAAAATGTCTCCACGACGTCATCATAACGGGTCTCAAAAAAATAAACAAGTGGGTCGAGACAAGAATGTTTTCTCTGGCTCGGGTGCTCCACTTCACATCTGATGCATGCTTTGTGGAGAATGGCAGCAACAACGTGTTCCAGGATCATACCCAATGTTGCTTTGATGATCTTTAAAACTTGTGGTGCATGGCGTTTGTCCGTTTTGTGATAACTCTTGTCAGCATTTGAAAGGTATGATAGATTAAGAGGTCCTAGCTGAGCACCAAGCCGGTCAAGCCAATAGTAGTTTCTTGGTGAGTATAACGGTGGAGTCAAACTGTCAGGGCCCGGGGTATCATAGTAGGGTTCAGCGTTGTCATCCAAGGCATCACACAGCCAGTCCTCAGCCTTGGGTTCTTCAAACTCCGGTTGGTTGAATCCGAGCTAAACGCCTCATCGGTTTCTTCGGGGGTGCATCTTCATTGTGTCATCGCCACCCATATGTATTCTCTTGCCGACTTGCTGTGCAGCTGTTAAGCTGTTAAACTTCACCGGTGTTTCAAACTAAATGTTGATTGCTGTGGAATCCGCAATGTTTTCTAATGCACACGTAGGTTTACTCAGGCTAGTCTGAATGACCAACACCTGGGGTCTATGTGGTTTAAATACACCGATCACGCCAGCCACCTATGGCGTTGTAAAAACATGAAAGGTACCACCACTGGTTATAGATCATCTGTTGTACACACTTAGAACTTGCCGTAACATCGATTGCCTGTGGGATTAAACATTCCAGAACCTTGGTGCCCTTTTGTTGAACAGCAAACATCACACTACATACCGTAACATTTTATGCCTTGGGAATTTAACATTCCCGAACCCTGGCACCCTATTGTTAAACATCGGACTTATCATAACATCGAATGTCTGGTGAATTTAACATCCCCAAAACCCTGGAGCCCTATTGTTCAACATCAAAGCCACCATAAATGACATACCACACACACCCCATACCATATTTCATCCCCCCGGACATGCATACATCATACAGGAAGTTACAACCCCTAACATACGTCACACAGGAAGTACCACCACAGAACACGTCACACCGGAATTACCACCCCGGAACATACGTTACACCAGAAGTCACACCCCGGAACATACGTCACACAGGAAGTCCCACCCGGCATACGTCACTCAGGAAGTCCCACCTACCAAACCGGAAGTCCCACCCACAAACTGGAAGTCCAGCATACTGTCAATCAATCATCCAAACGTGACAGAATATGTCCTATATTAACTACTCTCCAACCCCAGGTTTGCGTCTACGTCGGTGGCTCTGCCCCTTGCCGATGACTAAAGTTATCAGTTTTTCCGGGCCACCGGCAGAAAATGCCTGCCGATCATTCCCCCGAAGACGGCTCGGGCCTTGACTCCGACTCCAGTGGGGAAAACCTGTTGAAAATCTCTGTCGGCTCTAGCAGCAACCCAAGTTTAACTGGTCGGCAGCATTTCTTCCCAATGACCAAGACAAAGTTCTTGCCCGGCTGCAGGAGCTGTGCCGGGGGGCTAACAACACTATAATTTCTTCCTGGTGGCACAGACGCTGTTTTTTTTGTTTCTACACTAACATAATCCTTGCCTGATATTTGCGTCTTAAGCCTCTAAGTCTGCTATCTTTACCTGAAGACGACAGTTCTCCTCCGTGTTGAAATTAAAACAAATGCAATGATAAGGCATAATGGTACTTAGCTTTGGGTGCTCAGGGGCGAGTACCTCCATTTTTTTATGTCCAAATAGAGTCACGGTGTAGAAAAGTTCGGTAAAAAGTCAATAGATAAAATAAATTAGATAAAAATATTACGTTGGTAAACTCCTAAAATAGAATTTAACCACTTAGTTTATATAAAGTAAATTTGAAAATGTTTTGCGGGTGGCCAGGTAGGTAACAGCAAGCAGTGTACAACATGTCAACAGTCCCACGTGTCATAATACACAATTCTGTAATTGTCAGCGCATACTGAAATAATGTACATTAAGAAATCACGCTGAGGGGCCTTCAGTGATATTTTAAAACATACTTGTAAAAAGGTTTAAATTTGTCATTTGATGCTACAGAAGTAGCGTTTGAAGCATTCTTCACAATTTCAGAATTGCAGAAAAACCATGACACCCGACTTAATGGTTTTTGATTTTTTAAACATGGTGAGCGAGGTGAGCTTGCAAATGTGGGAAACCTCAATAGCGCCACCGTGTGGTTGATAAAAAAAATATTATACCATTATCCTTGTAGGAGATGTCTATTTATGTGCAAAACCTCGCCCCTGTACATGTTCATCTGTCAATGCCGGCCATGTTTTTTAAGATAATGGCCTGATTGATATACGTTTTGCAGACCATTGTCCATAGATGCCAAATATATAGGTACGTGAAGATCGGTCCTTAGGTGCCAGAGGAGATGGTTTTCAAGCGTTTTTCACAAATTCAAAATGGAAGCCAAACCATTAAATCAAAGTTAGTGAGTCCCAATGGCAAATATGTTCCTTATGAGGAGGTGGACCTATCTACTTTTCAAGGCTGTAACTCAAATGGGGTGAGTATGGTGAACTTGCTAATGTGAAAAAACTCAATAGCGCCACCATGTGATGATAAAAAAATCCTGGCAGTCATTTTTTTCTGTATGGTCCTTGTCAACATATGTACCATGTAGAATAATTATAACCTTATCCTTGTAGGAGATGTGCACATCAATGTGCAAAACCACACCCCCTCACATGTTCATTGGTCAATAGCATCCTTGTTTTTTGACATACTGGCCTGGCTGTTATAACTTTTGAGGACCTTGGTCCTCGCCAAATATCAAATTACATGAAGATCGGACATTTGGTTCCAGAGGAGTTAATTTTTCAGTGTTTTTCAAAACATCCAAAATTGCGGAAAATCCATCATGGCGGACTTTATGGGCACCGATGACAAAAATGTTCATCATGAGGAGCAACACCTATGTACCAATTTTCAAGACTCTACATCACAAAGGGTGGGTGTGGTGAGCTTGCAAAAAGTGCGACTTTGGAGGCATGTGACAGCGCCACCATGAGCCCGATATGCATGCCACTTCACCAGATGTTGCGGCCCTTGGCCCTTTACCATAAAAATGTGGGCACCTTTAAGCCATTTTATCTCACGGGAATTTACAAAAAACACCCTTTTTGACGGAATAATAATAATAACAATTAAACCTGCAAGCAGCATTTAGCGGGTTTCAGCATTGAAGCTACTACTAGTCAGAATGCACGTTTTAACTTAGATTAATTGTTGCAAGCAAACGACATCTATGTTTTTTCCTTTCCTATGGTGCCCCCATGTGGCCAACTTGAAACATAATTCACACAAAGTAAAATCACAACCCTGATCAAGTGTAACAAAGGTAATCTCACTGAGTGAAAAAGAACAACAAATATTGTGTTATGGCTATTATGCCACCACTGTTTGGCCAAACTGAAATTACTTGCATGTTACATTGCAATAGTTTTCATGACATTTACCTCAACTGGTATTATAATATAATTTACTGCATCCGATAAATATGGATACTTCAAAAGTCTGACAATATCAGAGCAGTACAACACCTTAAGCACCAAACAATGTAAGTAGGTAGTTCTTTGAATCTTGTAGAATGTAATGTCATCAGAATAATTTTAGATGGAGAAACTAGCTAACATGAATGTAAAAAAAAAAATATATATATATATATATATATATATATATATATATATATATATATATATATATATATATA
>JACXGI010002355.1:0-30901 GCA_016801175.1 Esox masquinongy | reverse complement strand
GTTTGGCTCTAAATGGAGCTGGGATAGTAGGTTGAGTGTTTTCTTTCCACTTATATCAGTTACTTTGTGATGCTCACTCTCAATTAACCATTATCTAAAACTGTTCATGATTTACCTAGCTACTAACTAATGAGGCAATATGAATTCCATGTACAAAATAGTGTGTTGCGTTGGGGGTTAGAGGGAGTAGAAAATATAGGTTTGCTGGATGTAGCACAGCGCCCCATGAGTATTTTGTACAATACATTCACTGCTGTACTGAAGAGTTTTTCCGCAAAAAGTATCCATTGTACATTACAGTGGGGGGATGGAAAATATAGTGTGGTTGGATGTATTACACAATCCCTCTCCAAAGCTAATGAGCACAAGCAAATTAACAAAAATAACATCAAAATAGGATTTTTTATATTAGAAAATGCTCTCTACATTAATTTACTTAAGCTCTAAACATTTCTCAGTGTGCTCCACCTTGCAATATTCTTTAACTTACGTAAGGTATTATTGAAATATAATTTTGTTTTGTTTATAATGTTCCACACATAGTTTTTCCTTTCAAAATGTAGCCTACATAATACAAACTATAGACACACCACAGACCTTTATTTTGAAGGCAACATATGAAAATTGGAAGTCTTATTGTTGCTGCCAAATGTATATATAACGTTTCACGATAGACATTTATTTTGAAGGTAAAATATGGAAACCGAAGGTCTTATTGTGGCTATATGCGGTTTTGTGAGTGCAATTAGTTTACATGAACCGCACACCCCAATCAGTTGCATGGATATGGTGGAGGTGGTAACAGCTGGCCACAATCAATGACGTGTGGTTACGTAATCACAGAATCGTGAACTCCTTTTAAATTTTGCAGTTCGAAATCGAACTTAAACGAACTAGAATCGAAATCGGTACACCCCTCTATCCTATATTCGCATGTCAGTGTATTTTCTAAGCCCATATAGCGTAATTTAAATGACAAAGTAATCATTCCCTCTTGAAAGTCATTAACCCCTGCCAACTACTGTACAGATGTCGCTCATCTAATTACAGCGTTTTTTTACCGTGGTAAGTTCAGGTAGATTGCGTCAACATGCGGTAGATTGTGTCAAACTGTGATTGCACTATTCCAAACACATGCAGGAGCTAGAATGCTATTACTTCTCGAAAATCGTTTTCTAAACGACAGTACACACAATGCGCACAATGTTCTCCTAACATAACAGGTTATAACGAATTTATAAGCAAAATGTTTCTAGTTGCAACTTCATCACTGATATAATTACAAAATATTTTAATAAAGAAGGTATTTGTTTGAGTAAAATGAACATTTTTGTTTTATTCTATAAACAACTGACAACATTACACACAAATTCCAAATACAAATATTGTCATACATGTAGAAATGCTGATTTAGGAAAAATTAGGAGTGTTCTCTTATTTTTTTATAGAGCTGTACATTCGGGGCATAGCCCGCCCAGGTGAGAAATTAATTAATTTTAAATTTATTAATTTAATAGAAATCCCTATGGCGATGCCTCGTGTTGAAATATTGTGATGCCGCTTGTTGTTCTGACCGCCATCATGTTTTTAATATTTGGCCTACATTAGTTCATGATATCTGTTTGTGATTACATTCAAGGTTTCTGACTAGTTAGAATTTACTGTGCATGCCTGCACAGCTAGTATGGTTTCCCCGACCATGCACGTTGTTACTGTACTTTATTGGGTTGTGGCTATTTAACTTCGTTAGTTATAGAGCCGTCAAGGAATTGGGATATTTTAAGAATATTCTCTTTCACAACGCGGTAAAGATAGTTTCACATTACCGGGGTAAAAGTACAGTCCTCAGAACGAAGGCTTTTAATGATACAGTTAGTAGTTTATTACTTGAAATCTATATTTCAAAAGTTGAAATATCCATCAGTAATCACGAAAATATATTCTACATTACATTATCTAAGAGCCTCAACTTTTATGTATCACAAAAAATCAACCATATAATTTTTTACAAATATCTTAAAGTTTCCTTTTGAAATAGCTTTTTCAAATTTTGAGATATTCCTTCCAAACCGCACCCATATATTCTTTATTAGATTATCTAAGAGCCTCAACTTTAATATTTTACAAATCATAACGTACAGAATTTTGACTTTGACTTTTCACAAATAATGAGGTACAGAATTTTTATGAATATTTTGAAATAGCTTTTTTGAAATGTTTCCTTTTGAAATAGCTTTTTCAAATTTTGAGATATTCATCCCATACCGCATCTGTATATTCCTCATTAAAATTATTTAAGAGCCTCAACTTTAATATTTTACAAATCATAACGTACAGAATTTTTACAAATATTTTAAAGTTTCCTTTTTAAATAGCTTTTTCAAATTGAGATATTCATCCCAAATCACATCCAAATCACATCCATTTGTGATTAATCAGAGTCACTTTAAATAATGGCAGGTGTGTAATGACTTCTATTTAACATGAGTTTGAATGTGATTGGTTAATTCTGAACACAGCCACATCCCCCAGTATAAGAGGGTGTGCACACTAATGCAACCAGGTTATTGTGAGTTTTTATTTTTTATTTTTCCCCCTCAAAGATTTCAGTTTGTTTTTGAATTGAATTGTTCACGTTATAGGTCACATTAAAGGTGGAAAAAGTCCTGACATGATTTATCTTTGTCTCATTCTTTTACATCACAAAAACGGGGGTGTATAGACTTTTTATGTCCACTGTATATTCTTCATTACATTATCTAAGAGCCTCAACTTTGATTTTTCACATATAATGAGGTACACATTTTTTATGAATATCTAAAAGTTTCCTTTTGATATCGCTTTTTCAAATTTTGAGATATTCATCCCAAATCGCATCCATATATTCCCCACAACAGTATCGAAGAGCCTCAACTTAGATTTTCACAAATAATGAGGAATATTGTTTGAGAATATTTTAGTTTCCTTTTGAAATAGCTTTTACCACAGGTATTACATTGTATCTACAATAGAATAATTATTTATTGGTCCAGGTTATTACACTTGTGGAAAAACAATAGGTAATTACAAAACATCCGATAACACTATCCGTTAAGTTGACACTTATTAATTCTACTTAGAGATTGCGCAAATATGCACAACATATTACACATCTTGCCTACAATTGGAGATTTAAAAAAACGGTCAGTAAAGAAGAAATGTTGTGGAATATGTCTTTAAACAACAAACACTACAGGCTAATTTCCCATGCTTATTGCCCAGCTACAATGTTTTCTTCAATCAAATGTTATGTGAGAATAATATAATTAATTTGTAATTAATATTTACCTATCTAGGAATTAGCAACTTGAGAATGAAACTAAAAGCTAAAACCTTTGTAATACCATGTAGTGACATATTTAATTAATATGTACCTACCCAAGAATAAACAACTCATGAGAAAGTGAAACTAAAGGCTAAAACCTTGGTAAATACCATGTAGTTACATTTCTAAGGAATATTTACCTACCTAAGAATAAGCAATTTATGAGAATTATACCATGTTGTTACATTTTTAATTAATATGTAATTAACCTACCCAGGAATAAGCAACTTATGAGAAAGTGAAACTAGCATAAAAAAAACTTTTGTAAATAGAGATTTACAAAATTTTATGACCTCTAAAACAGGATAAATAATACAACAGAACGACTGTGCTGGTTTATAGGAAAAGTGACTTAAGATTTATTAAAATTCTCTTTTATTTTCTCTCTTTCTGAGAGCACAATCATATACATTACATGTTCCATGTGTGGTGAGGTGTGGTCATCCAGTCAACTTCAAACTATTTCTAAGAACGAACATCCTGATTTCACACTTACACACAATCTCACCATCGACTATACAAACCCATAGCCTGGCTAAACACATTTAGCTAGGCATAGAAATAAAAATACTTCTAGAAAAATGAATGTGACCATAAAGATACTTCAATAATCTTATAGACATCGGTCTGCATACCACATTAATACCTTAACTTTAGACAATAAAACACTATCTAAAACACTAATAAAACCTTGTGCTCGCTAGTTCCGCTTAACGGTTGCATGCGGTATAAGTGGTTCTCAATGACCTCCAGTGGAGTTTCTCACTTGAAAAAATACTGAATACAGCAAAACCATAAAATACTAAAAAAGTGGAGGCTCTTAGATAATGTAATGAGGAATATACGAATGCGATTTGGGATGAATTTCTCAATATTTGAAAAAGCTATTTCAAAAGGAAACTTTAAAATATTAGTAAAAAATCCATGCTTCATTATCTGTGAAAAATCTAAGTTGAGGCTCATGTAGACTATAGTGGTGTGATTTGAGATGAAAATCTGAAATTTTGAAATATATATTTCAAGTAATAAACGACCAACTGTATCATAAAAAGCCATCGTTCTGAGGACTGCACTTTTACCCCGGTCCGTAAGTGGTCCTTTCTCCGGCAAGTTAATATAGCCTTGTCCCACACTCGGTACTCTGGGGTCGGCAGACCAACGACAGTTTTACCGGAACATGGGAGTAGTCGAATGTGTGAAAATGAAACTATGTTTACCACGGTCTCTTTCACTCACTTTTAATAAATTGGGACGAGTGAGAGGCGTGATCAGAACAATGCATTGTGTAGTTTGATTGACCGATTTCAGACAGACAGCTGGACATTTGAAATGTAAATGTTTATCATCTTAAAATAAAACAAAACAAAAGGTATGGGATAATGTGTGGTATGAGCTCTTGAAGATGTGTAGACTGACACGATCGTGCCGTTCGCTTGCCAGACTCCAACCTTTAAACTAATAATCTGAATTATCATTTTCAATTAGGCAAATGGATTCTAAAATCAACTCCTAATAAATTGTATAGCCTACAAATATGAATATGATTATAGTGAAGAAGGCAAACCAGTAAAAATGATTATTTTGATTATTTGTAAAAAATAAAATAAAAAGTCAAAATCGCAGCTTTCTGCGGTTTAGAAATCGCACATGTTCAAATTGCGATTTCAGATGATTAGTATAAAGTTTGGAGTCTGACAAGCGAACGGCACGATCGTGTCAGTGTACACATCTTCAAGAGCTCTTACAACACATCTTCCCCTACCTTTTGCTATTTACAATTCAAATGTCCAGCTGTATGTCTCAAATTGGTCAGTCAAACTATACAATACATTGCCATTCATGACTTTCACTCGTCCCAATTTTTTAAAAGTAAGTTAGTGAGTATTCTTAAAACATACCAATTCCGTGATGGCTCTATAACAAACGAAAGTAATAGCCATAACCCAATAAAGTAACAACACGCACGGGTCTGGGAAACTTAGCTGGAGATATTAGCTGTGCAGGCACACTGAACAGCAAATTAACAAGTCAGAAACATGAAGATGCAGCGTAGAGCGCACTGCAAAAGAATAGTACAGAGTAGGTCTTGCTGTTAAGGAGAGGAAGAGGATCAATTAAGAAAATGAACCCAGAGGACAATGAGATTAGGGATGATTTGGTGCCGAAAAATAAATCCTCTTCTGTTGTTTGGGAATATTTTGGGTTCCAGAGATGTGTCACAATGTAATATAGGGCTTAAATTAAAAACCAGAGAGACAGTGGTTAGAACAACACACCAGTAGTAAATGTAGGGTATAATGTGTCACTTTGATGATTTATGACCCTGGTGGGCGGGGCTTCCAGATTGATTTGACAGGTGAGCGGGGCATCCGGTTTGCTGGGTGGGACTTCCAGTGTGACCACCAGGATATGTTGACACGGGAATGGAAGTTGGACGACAGTCGGATCGGTGGATACATTTTCAACCCAGAGATACCGGAGGTTGCATTTTATGAATTACCCAAAGGCCAAGAGTTTTAGGCTGGTGTGACTAATCAAATGTTTTTTAATGCCAGTTTATGGCACACCTTTCGAAAAGTGTTTTATTTGGGGCCAAAACAGAGCACACATAATACGGTAGATGTACTGTTTAAAGTTGTCGAAGGAATGAAGCAGTATGACTCTGTTAGATTGGAACAATTTCCGGAAAATGTCACCGGGTTAGATTGTGACTGCGACTGCGGACTGTTCGACTGACGTAAGACCCTGAAGCCCCGCCTTAAGATAACACAGTCCTCAACACAGCATAAAAACAGACAGACTGCCTGTGACTATCAAGCAGTCGGAAGAATTTACGAAACATGTCTCAAGATTACAACCAATCGGAGATTGAAGAACCCAACGCTGACGCCTGGGATGACAACGCTGTGAAGCCTTCTACGGAACCCCGGACCCTGACAGCTCGATTCCACCGGAATACCCACCAAGAAACTACCATTGGCTTGACCGGTTTGGTGATCTGCTAGGACCTCTAAATCTGTCATACCTTTCAAATGCTAACAAGAGTTATCACAAAATGGGCAAACACCTTGCACCAAAAGTTTTAAAGATCATCAAAGCAACATTGGGTTTGATTCTGGAAAACGTTGTTGCGGCTATTCTCCACAAAGCATGTATCGGATGTGAAGTGGACCACCGAGCCAGAGAAGACATTCTTGTCTCGATCCACCTGATTATTTTTTTGAGACCCATTATGATGACATCGTGGAGACAGTTCTAACACCGCGACTGAAACGTGTTGGTCAAGGCTTTGAACGCATCGGGGTTTCATGCACCGCTGACCGATGTTCACATGACTGCTGAGAACTTTATGCATAAGTTTAAGTTGGAGCCGAACATCACACAGAGACTGGGTGAGAACAGGGATGAATACTTGCATAAATTTAATGAGGAAGCTGTATGCGACGCAGTAGTGTCTTGGTGCGACGAAAGCAAAGAGTCTGCTGTCTAAGGATGGGTAACTTCAGTTGTCGTGTTTACATGTATCTAAACAAATCTTATGTGGGTTTATCGATTAAACAGTTGATGCACAAAGCTATCAAGAGCGGTATTGATGCTTGTAGACCTTTTAATAACCGAGACCATGTCAGTATAAAACGTTTTAATAATCTGAACAAGCTGAATCAAAGGCCCTAAACAACATCATGTATAAACTTCTAACATTTTCAAATGCTGACAGCAAAGACTTTAAAATTGGGCACCTGTTATGTTTGTTTACATATGTAACTAATGTTTGTGTGATAAAATTTTTGAGTAATGATGCTGTGGATGTAGAATGTATTTTTAAATTTATTACAGATTTTCTAATCAGCAGTAATCTGAATGCTTGTGTAACTTTTCTGAAATTCTTGGATGACGTGTAATTTCAAAAACTCAAATAAAACGATGATAAACATGTATTACTTCTCATTATTGCCCGAATGCTCTACGATATCTGAACAGGTTATGAAAAGTATTTACTACGACCCAGCAAACCCTGGTGCTTATGTGGGTAGAGAGGGTTGGAAAAGAGCATACTTGGAGAAAACCCGGGGTGGTCCTCAAAAATGGCGAGGCAAATGACTGGCTACTCGCCCAGGATACATACACGCTACAAAGGCCTGTCACTATACATTTTCAAAGAAATAGTTATTGTTCATGATATAAATTCACAATTTCAGCTGGATTTGGTTGACATGAGTGCTTATAGTGTGGAAAACGATAACATGAAATTTATGTTAACATGCATAGATATATTAAGCAAATATGCATAGATTCGTGTGCTGAGAAATAAACGCGCTATCGAGGTAAAGCGAGCATTTGAAGACATAAAAAGAAGGAAGAACACCACAAAAAGTCCAAACGGACAAGGGGAAGGAGTTTTTTAATTCACATTTTGAAATGTTAATGAAGAAGTACAACATAAAACATTTTGCTACAGGAAATGATGTCAAAGCGAGTATCGTTGAGAGATTTAATAAAACATTAAATCACGAATGTGGAGGTATCTCACAGCTGCCAACACTCATCGCTATGTTGAGGTTATTCAAGATTTAGTTCATGGTTACAACCATAGCTACCATCGGTCTATTAAGATGAAGCCTGCTGACGTTTGTGAAGAAAATGTTAGACTAGTTCTCAAGAGCCTGTATGGTACAACAATAATGAGGAATGGTAATCAAAGTTTCGGGTTGGAGATACTGTGAGACTCTCAAAGTTGAGAGGAGCGTTTATAAAAGGTTATGAAAAAGGGTACACAGATGAATATTTTACAATAACAGAATGCATTCCGTGGGTACCTGCTGTATATAGAATAAAAGATTACGATGGTGATGTGATAGTTGGGACCTTTTATGAACAGGAATTACTGAAAATAATCGTGGCTAAGGATAAAACTTTTAAAGTGGAAGCAGTTCTGGATGAGAAAGTACAGAAAGGGAAGAAAATGAGTTGTGTGAAATGGCTTGGTTGGCCTGAGAAATTCAACAGCTGGATACGATTGGTACAAGTCCTTGACCTAGAAACTGGATAAAACTCCAGGATTTGCAGGATCAGGTCATTTACATTGACTGCGATCAGCATGGGTGATGGTGGTTTCTACATAACGCTGCCCAGTAACTCGTCCAGACAAACAATTCGAGTTTAAGCTATACCACAAAATTTGCCAAAGGTATAGATTTGAAAGGTGATTGGGAAGTATCTTTGATAGAATTCCAATACCCGCATACGTGGAAGACTTTTACATGGGGTGAAAACGCATTTGAACTACATGACTCGAAACACGACAAAACTTGGAAATATGAACTCAACACCGGTTATTACAACGGCATAGGAAAACTAATGGCAGAGATCAACATTTATATAAAACCACATGGTGTTTTTATGTTTCTAAAAGGCGAACCCCATTTTAGTTTGAAATTAATTGCAAAACTGGAACAGATATTAGGCTTAAAACCAGGCGATCAGTGGTACGCCCCATGGTACGGGTCATTCCCCACAGATATTCTGGCAGGGTTTAACACCCTATACATCTACACAGATATAATTGATTATCAACGAGTTGGTGACAGTCATGCCGCTCTGTTGAGGACTGTACATATTGCATGGAAAAAGAACGAAGTTGTCACAGTGACATACGACAAGCCAGACTACGTACCTCTTAGTAACAGTCAGTTTGATGAGATCTGTATTTAATTAAAATCTGATGAGAAACAGCTGGTTTCATTCGTAGTGGGGAAGGTGATGGCAAAATTACACTTCAAACCCGTCAAACAATCTTTTAGACTATAAGATGCAGCCTCAGAAACTCTACGATGATCCTCCAAGGTATGTTAAATAATACATAACACAGGCCGCTAACGGTTTACCGGGGTATCATGGTAGCGCTACAATGTATGGGGCTGGTCTAGGGGGCCTTTTCCGGATGGCAATACCTTTGTTGAAGCATGGGTATTCAATAGCAAAACCACATCTGAAAAATGCAGCGAGGAATATAGTTGGCGATGTTGTCAGCAGTCATGACAAAAAAAAAAAAACAACACTACAAGCTGGGCTGTAAAAAGTAGCTGCCAAATACTGCAAGGAAAACAATGCCACCATTAAGTATACTCTTTACACTTCAGTGGTGAATACATCAAATATGAGCTTCTTAGCATGTCACGTCAAACAAAACAGCAGGACGGATCAGGATTGATGGTTATGACTCGAGGTGTTAGAAAGAGACCACCTGGTAAGAGGAGCCTACCAAAGAGTAAAAAACGCAACAATGAGACAAAAACAAGAGCCACAGTTAAAAGAGAGCATACAGCTCGTAGGACACTCAAAGGGAACACCGCAAAGTTGACTAAGAATATATTTTAGGAAGATGGCACTCCTACACCTTATGTCTGGTGAATGTATGAAAACAGAGTTGGATTTATTCACAGTTTCTTTCACACAGACTGAGATTGAGAAAAATACATACATTGAAATAACAACCCTATCAGCAATATCAGACGCAGCCCCTCTGGAGTTCTTTATTGCAGGAAATGGCGAAGACTACGTTGATCTAAACAATACTTAGTTGTACCTACGTGTAAAAGTCACTAAACCGGACGGAACTAATATTGATGCCAGAGCTTGTGTTGGGGTTATCAACTACCCGATAGCCACCCTATTTTCACAAGTGGATTTCTCCTTGGGTGATCGTTTAATTAGCCAGAGTAGCAACACATACCCCTACAGACTGTTTTAGAGAGCATTCTGAATTATGGATGTGATATATTAAAGACACAGTTTTCAGCTGGTTTGTTTTACAAGGACGCCGCAGGTCACATGGATGTTACGGTCCCTGCAGGCGAGAACGATGGACTCACGAAAAGGGCTGCCTATTCAGCGGATAGTACAACATTTGAAATGATCGGCCCTGTTCATAGTGATATCTTCTTTCAAGAGAAATTCATGTTAAACGGCGTTGACATAAAGGTTAGGATGGTCCGCGGTAAAGACGAGTTCTGTCTTATGGGGGCAGGGGATGTGCATTATCGTTTGCATATATTATCTGCGTCACTATTTGTCAAGAAAGTGTCTGTTTCACCAGCCGTGAAACATGGACACGCTCAAGCGTTACTCCCAACCACTGCCAAGTACCCAATTGAAAGAGTGTGTATGAAGACATTTAGTTTACCGGCGGGGGGTCGCGTTTGCAACCAGGAAACCCTATTTTTAGGACCTTTGCCAAAATGTATTGTCGTTGGATTGGTGGACAATGACAGTTTTACAGGAAGTTGCAAAAAAAATCCATTTAATTTCAAACATTATAATTTGGAGTTTATGGCTATGTATGTAGACGGTCAGCAATTTCCTAGCAAACCATTCCAACCAAATTACACAATGGGGTCAGCAGTGTGTGAATTTTACCAGTTGGTCTTAGCTTCAGGAAAACACCTAAAGGAACAAGCCTTGGCTATTGACAGGTCTGACTTCTTACACGGCTGTGCCCTTTATGCATTCAACTGCGCGCCGGATGAGGAATGCGGTCAGCACCTATCCTTGATCAAGTCAGGGAATGTACAACTTGAGATGAGGTTCAGACAACCACTCCCCCAAACAATTAATTTGGTTGTTTATTCAATTTTTGACTCCATTATCGAAGTGTCAAACCGGCGACTAGTCATGGTTGAATACTATTAGGAAAAAGGTGTGGAAATGAATACCGCAGAGTTCACGGAGTGGTGAACACCAATTTTCATCTAGGACTCATTTCTATGGTGTGCTGGCATGCGACCAACTACATGGTGGACCAGTCAGAGCTGTTGCATCAATGATGATTGTTAATACACACCCGAGCAATCACCCCAGGGAGCACTGGCTGGCTATTTACATAACAGACGATGGCATTGGAAGGTTTTATGACAGTTTTGGAACCCCCCCAGATTTTACGTATTTTCCCAAGTCAATCAGTGCTTTTCTGCAAACCTGTGAGACTGCGGAATACAGTTCAAAACAAGTCCAGGACATGATTTCAACCACGTGTGGACAACATTGTGTGTTCTTTCTCTATCTAATGACAAGAGGTCTGAGTTATAAAGATGCTATGTCTTTTTATATTGATGATTTACGAGAAAATGATGTGCTATTCTCAAAGTTTGTAGCTAAGATGTACCAGAGTAAGCGTGATAAGCTAATGTTTAATTGCATACAACATGCTCAATCGTTTAATTTGTGTCATAGTTGTCGAAGAAATAGAAAAGTAAATCATGTGTATGTAAGCTTTATTATTCAAAAATAAAACCATTTGTAAAACCACATCGATGTTTACATAGTATTTTTCATACACCAATTATTCAAGGTAAAACATACACTTTGAGAATGAATCACAAATAATGAAAAAAGCATGAAATAAAAACACATTAAAATGGAAGCCATTTTGTGGGGTCCGTGGTAGGGGGTACAAAGAAAGCTTTGGTTGGTTGATAACCAGTTTCTGGGGGAGTGGCTAAATCATCCATTGTGTCGCCAGACGTTTGTTTATACAAATTGATTTTATGCCTTACAAGCTCATTTGGGATAACTGTAAAAGGCATGTTGAGACATGCCATGGCCTCTAAAAATTCCCCCCACCCCAATGGCCTTCTAGCAACAGCAATTTTATTGGTTGCTGTCACACTTTTAACCAGATCCAACAGGTGCGAACCCTTGATTATCTCTCCTTTGGAAATTAATTCACCATTTGAAGTCCATGAAGTCAAACATTTAGACCTGTGCATTCTATTAAGAATATATTCAACATTCTTCCTACGCCTCACAGGCACATTATCCAAAATTTCATCAACAAGGTTAACACTTCAGTCAACAGTTTGCTTAGTCTCAGTCATGTTTACCCAGTCTCAGACCCGGGTAGACTTAAAGTCAGTGTATTTGTGTCAAGCTCCCAAAATCTGAAAGTCAAAACTCTTTGTAAAATGGCAGAGTATCTTTTAGCTTTCTCATGTAAATCCATATCAGGCTTCAACAGTAAATTGCGAATTGATGAGTCTGAATCATTTTCAACAGATTGTCTTACATCCCAAAGTCGTTTTGGATTCTCGCAGTTTTTCTAACTGATGTTGTGGCACCAGAAACATTTTCTGAGCATGATCCATGTTGTTTAGCTGTGCCTCGATGCAATTAGACTGGTTAGGAATTTTACTGCAACGCTTAGTAACGGTAGTAGACAACCTCCAGATTGGTTGATGGTTTTTCTTTTCTTTGCGACTGAAGTGTTCTTTCTAGACATGTATATAATGTTGGCTTTTTGTCTCTTTACTTTTCGGAGCTGAGATTCTGTTACGGGTATATTTCCGCGTCTTAGATTAAGAGCTATTTCACAGAGTGATAGAATGAGGTTGGTGGAAGCTGATTCTAAAATAACTTTTCGTTGACTTGCCGGTGCCTTAAATAGCATCTTCGAAAGTGGTAAATTTCTATGAATGCGTTTAGACATGATCAAACTTTCTTAGGAACATATACGACAGGCCAATCCCCTGAAAATAACCCCGTTCTCAGACGGTAGTCTTCTGGTGTTGTAGCTTTAAAGTCAATAAGTAAATAACCAAAAGGTGGATGTGTTTCGTCTTTAAAACTCTACATGAAGAACCGAGAAAGACCGGGGTATATCTGTCTGCCTAAAATGCTGATCTGTTGATTGTCACAGGGGTTTTAAACAAGATGAGGTAGTTTGTGTTCAAGTTAATAGTTCTACTAGATTTGCCATTAACAAACATGTTTTGGACAAGGTAAATTGCACTCAGGTTATGGTGGTGTGAATATTGTGTGAAAACTCTCTCCATCTTCAAACTCTCTGATGCACTTTTCATTAAATCGTCAATAATTAAAAGGTTGTTTTTCTGAATCGGTAGCAGATTGTCATCACACAGCGATGTTGGTAGACCTTCTATAAAAGCAATCTCCCTCACCTTCAACATTTCGTCATACAGTGGTTGCCAACGTGAATAAACCCAGACAATAATCTGAATTTATTTGGAGAAAACAACGTCAGCATTATCTAACAGCATCTTCACAAAATATGTTTTAACCGAGTTACTGGGGCCACTAGTGACACAGCTGAATGGGTGTTGAAGTCGTGGGTCAAAACCGCTATCCATCCTAGAATGTGATTTAGTACCCGTAAGGCCTTGTGCTGTAATCAGGGAGCAGTACACGCTTGTTGTACACAACCCTGAAACACTTAGACACTACTCGGTTTTTCAATGTGAATGTTCTTTTATCTCTCGCAGTTGTGTCTGCATTAGCAAAGACGTGATCATCATCACCATCCTCTCCTCATACAAAGTTATCAACCAGCCATGTTAGCGTCTCCAAATTAACAATGGTTGTGTTGTAGCTGTTGAGTGTAATGCCTTTTGCTTTGAGACAGGTCAGACCTTTAACGGTTTTGTAACCGTATGTCTTTGGCCCACCACTAACAAATTGAGCGATGCTGTCACCATCTGGTAACTCATCGGTCAAGTCACCCAAGAATGGCCCCAGTGGTGGTACCCAATCCCCGTGGCGTGTGACAAAGATCACTGAATCAGTGTCTGTGTAGAGTACACGTCTATCCAACTTCTCCAAGAGTGAATACAACTTGAGTCTAGCATAAGTGGTTGTGAACACGGCAATAGAAATGTTGGTCTGTTTATTATGTGTAGATGTTGTTGGTTGTTCCGTGTCTGGTCTGTTAGCAATATCTTTCGCCATTTCTCTAGCTTAACGTGTAAATAACGATCCACTTACAGGTTAAAATATTATTTTAACTCAAACATTTACATACATTACAGTTTTGATGAGTTGATAGTAAAATATGTATTACCTTCAGCTTTCAAGCATGAAAGTAAACAATGAAACAAAAATCCCCTGACGCTGTGCAGCCACAAGGTGGGGTGTCCGTAACTGAAGCCATTATGGTGATGTACTCTGTATCATCACCGAGGGTCCTCAATCTGTTGGTTGGTAAATAGAGTACAAAGGTTCAGCTGTATGCATATATATCGTAATGGTTAATAACATTTTAGTACAAGACTGAAAATGTCGGTAAATAATTAGACTTACACAAAAAGTATCTGTTCAGGTTGTATAAGATCACAACCGCACAGTCCAACTGACACTGATGCTGGTCACTCGGTCTGAAATAAATACAAAGAGGGTTAACAAGCATATATGGGTATTTAAAGCTTATTAACAATAATGTTAAAAGTTTACTTACCAAGATTTGAAGGCCCAAAAATGTGTTTACCAATCACGGCTGGATTTAATTCCGCTCAACCTAAACCAGAGATATAAAACAGTCAATATGAGAGACAAATAAAAGCGCATGGATTGCTCAATCGTAAAATTGATTTACACATTCTTAAAAAGTTCAAATGTGTCGTTTGTTAGCGTTTGTAATTGCAACACAATTCAAATCAATTATTTAAAATATAATAACTTGTACTTACAATGTAAACGGCACACTCCACGCTGGAAACAACAGCTGTCTTCTGTGGAAGCCACGGATTTAATATTGTCTTTACATTGCAGCCGGGGCGCCTACAGCAGGTCACACCTCTTAACTTTGTCATTGGTTACACGTCATCGTTCTTCATGTTAGAACTATACCGGCTACAATGATTAAAATTGTGGATAAAGCTTAACTAGCTAGTTCAGATAGTTGTTGACGTGACAACCAAATATATTGATACTTCCTGTCCAGTAGAAATGCCATTCTCAGCCGTGACATCACGTCATTTATTTTTATCTATTAACGGCAAACTCATCCGCTTACATATAAACACTGGCTATTGTCACCATATCGCCATTAATCTCTTCAACATTTAACAAACACATGTCCATAATATAGCAATCAAAAATCGGATTTCACAAGTTGCTTCAAGTCATTACGAGCATGCAGCACATCTTACACGGAAGTCCCAGATCCACCCACATTAACACAGACAGGTATTCTCAAAATACTACAGTTTGTAACCATCGTTGCCTGTTAAACATTTCTACTAATGTGAAGAAAACAATCTCACATTGATCCCCGTTGTACAATTTCATAAGACGCCTTTACAAAAGTTTTGATTACCTGAAATAACATATATTTACCTCTTAACGATTCACCGTTGTTCATGCAAATGTATATGCTACCTTCCGGGTAACTTTGTAACATTTTGCCATATAATGCAACTTAAAAGTTAATGCTGACTTAAAACAACCATTTTTATTACAAAAATCACCATTGCTCATACATACACATGTACCACAATCATTGTTTTTATTTTTAACAATATTTTAAACCCAACCACAATACAATCAACTTAGTTATAATGTATGGTCGGCCCAGGGATTGATTGTTCCTTCAAAAATAATAGCATTGCTCATGCAATGTTTGTCTACTGTAGTGCTTTGTTGGACTACAAACCTTGTGTGAAACACGGGATGTTTTTCAACCTGCATGTACTACAGTTTGTACTAGTGGTTATTTAGGGACCATTACTATGGGCATATCTGATCTTAAGGCCCATCTCTTGTTAAAATGAAAAATGGGCTGAAACTCTCCAAAATCGTAAGCCCCGACCCCTTCTTTATATCTTACACAAAAAGGCATGTTTCCCACATGTAATTGTGTGCTTGTGGAAAAACACCTTGCTACATGCACATTGTAAAACATGGAAGGTTAACATCCACTGGTTGTAGGACATCTGTTGTGCCACTTGTCAGAACATAAAATCTGGTGGGGGTTATAGGATTTACAAGTTTGGGAAAAAAGAAGAGGAGGTGTTGATTCCACCCTATGAAGTCTTTAATGTTACTGCTGTGCTTAAGAAAAAAAATTATAAAAATCTTTGGTGTGATACTGTGTACCAACTAAAGAGTACTGAACAACCCTTAAGTAATCTGAATTGCAAATTGGTCCGTCATTCGGCAGACAATAATCTGTAGTGACAAGCCAATAAAATATTAAAATGTTATCTTTAAAGAGGATTTAATTCAACCAGATAGGCCGCTTATGCTTCTTAAAATAACAAAATGTAATAATAATATTTTCAGTGTATGTAGTTTGCACTGTATTGCTTTTAAGGGTTTACTGACTGTAAAACACCAAACATCTTGCTGCTGATATAGCACTTATTTATTGCTTGGGAATTTAACATTCCGGAACCCTATGACCCCCATTGTTAAACATCAAACATATCGCACCTGTTATAACACTGGTCCGGGGTGCTTATCAGTCGTTGTAAAACATCAAACATGGACACAACAATACAATCATAAATTACAAAGTCACCGGACATGCATATGTCATTCCGGAAGTCCCGCCCTAACACACGTCATACAGGAAGTCCATACGTCACACCGGAAGTCCCACCCTCCCGTCAAATCAATCTGGAAGCCCTGCCCACCAGGGTCGTAAATCATCAAAGTGACACATTATACCCTAGATTTACTACTCACACCGTGTCATGAGAAATGCATGGCAAAGAATTCTCACCTGGTGCTAAACCCGGAATTTATTGTGGTTCTAGCAACGCCTCTGGTCAAGGATATCGTTTTTATCTTGTTTCACTAATAATGAATAACTAATACCTTTGATGAATTACATAGAAAGCTGGATCATCTTCATGGTTCTACAAAATAATTAGCAACATTTCTTATTCAGACAAATTATATGTTTTATATTTTGTTTATCTGCTAATAAAAAAGGAATTTCATGAATAAGATTGCAATACTAGGTTTAGAGGTAAAATGCATTTTGTCCCGGTGCATGTGATCAACATTGATCAACATCATCAACATTACACCTCATTCTCATTGTTAAGTTAATTCGCATTCAACCAAAGGGAGCGTCATCCTTTATCTGGGGGTATCGCCCAATAAGTGTGATTTGGGTCTGCCTGGGTACTATCTGGCCACCTAGGGCTGTCGAAATTATTACATAACTGCCTGGTAGAAATTATTTTCAGCAACATTGCAATTATTTTTATAGACAACAATCTTTTTTGCACAATGTTTTGATTACAAAGTCATGTTTCCAATCTGACTAAGGGATTTTGAGGTCAATGTTAAAAACGTCTCAACAAACACCACGCAAATTATGTCAGTTTCCATAGGATGTCTAGCCCACAGGTGCAAAAGAGCTTTTGACAGGCTCTGCAGAAAGTTATAGCCTACTATAGGCTCAGATCATTTACTGAACCTCGTTTGCTGGCCTCAGTTGCACCATCAGTAGGTATACTGTAGCCTATGTGCTCAGTTCACAAACATTGTTAAGAGTTCATTCTGCTGCTACATTTCAATAAAAACATTTGTTGGATCATTGAGTTTGTGTTTTATTGCTGTTTAAGTGTAGCTATTATACACTGCATGCACAATTATTAGGCACATAGTATTTCTCAAGATTTATTTTATTGTTGAACAATCACAATGCTCTCTGTCAATCCAAAACATCATTGAACCTCAAACCTTAATGTTTAACAAAGGAAAAGTGAGTTTTTATCTTTATCTTTTTTATTCTCAATGTTTAAAGTAAGTCAATGTTTAAAGTAAGTGTAACAAATAAGTAACACAAAATGACAATTTAAATGTGTGTCTTTTCAAAAATATTCAGTGACCAATATAGCCACCCTTCTTTGCAATAACTGCCATGAGCCTTCCATTCATGGAGTCTGTCAGTTTCTTGATCTGTTCATGATCAACTTTCGCTGAAGCAGCAACCCCAACCTCGCAAAGCTGTTCAAAGAGGTGTATTGTCTTCCATGACTGTAAATCTCACGTTTGAGGGGCCCACAAATTCTCAAAAGGATTTAAGTCAGGTGAGGAAGGGGGCCAGGTCATTATTCGGGCATCTTTGAGGCCCTTGCTTGCTAGCCAACAGTGGAGCACTTGGATGCATGTGATGGAGCATTGTCCTGCATAATGATCATGGCCTTCTTGAAATCTGAGGAATCCTTCCTGTACCACTGCTTGAAGAAAATACCTTCCAGAAACTGGCAGTAGGTATGGGAGTTGAGTTTCAGTCCATCTTCAACCCAAAAAGGTCCAACTACCTGATCCTTAATGATAGCAGCTCATACCAGTGATGGGCTCCTCCATCTTGCTGGCGCCTGACACGAAGTGGCGTCGTGTCCATTAGTAATCCAGTCACGGGCCCATCCATCTGGTCCATCAAGAGTCACTCTCATTTCATCTGTCCATAAAAATCTGTCTTCAGGTATTTTTTTGCCCAATCTATACGCTTCAACTTGTGAATCTTATTCAATGGCGGTATTCTATCATGACCTTGGCCATGTCTTTGAGCACTTGACACCTTGTACTTCTGGACATTCCAGGTAGGTTGCAGTTCTGGAATATGGTGGTGCAGGAGGATAATGGGTTCCTGGTAGCTTCACGTGTAATTCTTCTTTTGCAGTTCATTTGCGTCTTTTCTTCTCCATGCATTTTTTTGCGCCCCTGTTGACTATTCGCAACAAAACATTTGATTGTCTGGTGACCACGCATCAATAGTTTAGCTATTTCAAGAGTGTTGCATCCATCTGAAAGGGATTTTAAATTTTTTTATTTTTCAGTGTCAGTTACTCTTTTTTGGCCCATTTTACCTCACGTCATGAAGCTGCCTAATAATTATGCACACCTTGATATAAGGTGTAATTCACTTTCACCACACCCTCCCTCATTACACAAATACGTATCACCTGAAAATGATTCAATCCAATGATCAAGTTCATATGATTTGGAGTCGGAAAATGAGCATAGAAATAATGATACAATCAGAATACACACTTGCTTAATAATTGTGCATGCAGTGTACAGTATGGCTATTTAAAACATATGTCCGGTAGCTCTTCTACATGGCCGGAATTCTGGAATTTTAATGGCCATATTGGCCGATTTGATAAGACAAATAAGCGACTGAAACGTGCTTGTCTGTTAAATAATAATGTTGCGAAATTAGGCAACATAATGAGGCACAGCACAACTATTCTCAACTAGATTTAAACACACTGAAATTTAGACGCAAAAGAGTTTCAGTAGCCTAAATCATCACTAACCTATAACTTTCCGCAGAGCTCTTAAACACTCTGACATCCTATGGAAATGGACGTAATTTGCGTGGTAGCCTATTTCTTGAGATGTTTCTAACATTGGCCTCAAAATCCTTTATTCAGAATTGGAAACATGATTTTGGAATCAAAATATTGTGCAAAAAAGATTGTTGTCTAGGCTATAAAACTTTAAGAATGTATATTATTTTAAATATTAATTAAACATTTGGATTTTTATACATTGCTTTTTTGTTATTATTTCATCAAAATAAAATTGTTAGGCCTACTTACCTGACTGTTGTAGTCAAACTTTTATTTATTTGCCAATGCAATTGATTTGGAAAGGCTACCAATTTGAAAGCTACACCCTCCAATGCTTTTCCTAAATAGGTGTAGCATATATTACATTCTTCCGTTGTCAGAATTCTAAACTCACAAACTGAAAACTATTTTGAGACTAATTACCGTTTTTTTACACCGTATTCCTACTTAATAACTGATTAGGCATGTGACTGTACAAGTATTGTAACAGGTGCTTTGTCTCACCCGTCTCTTCCTTGGGGTAATTAACAGTAATATGTCGACTTTAGATCATTGTACAGTAAATAAACAAATTACATGTTCTGTTCAAATGCCATTTTAGTAGAAACTTTAGAAAAAAATCGATCATTATTTACCACTGAAAATATTAATGAAACATTGATGGGTTGAACATGTAGCCTATTGTCTATTTAAACAAACTAAACGTCCTTCATGTAAAGGCGCTATATTAAACACTTGAATTATATTTTCATTTGGGTCAAGTGTGGCATACTGTACTTGATCAAAGACATCTGGTGGTAAAAGTAATTTCTTATTTTTATTTTAAGAAGTTTTTATTGATAGAAACAGATGCAGTCTTGAGGAAATATTTGTGCAGAAAAGTAGCATCAATGACACAATAAGTAATGTTCACTTGGTTAAAGTCTGCAATTAGCCTACATAAATGTTAACTTAATCTTTGTAATCAACAGCTACATTTCCAGTCAAATAATTGTATTTCAGTTTAAATAATTACAATTAACGAAAAGGAAATGATTCATGTGTGTAGACCTATAATTAAATATACGTTCTCAGAAATAACAGTTAATCAAGCACAGCAACATGGAATCAAACACAACAACATAGCAATCCATGAACAGGATTATAGTAGATAATATTCCTCCGACTTGAGTGTTTTATTCTGACCATATAAATCAGACCTGGGCAAGATAAGGCCCACGGGCCGGATCCGGCCAGTTGAGTAATTCTATCCGGCCCACGATACATCCAAAACCTTTAAAATAATACAAAATAAAAAATACCTGACGAGGTCCGCAGATTACGTTAGTTTATTTACTGCTGCATATTTATTTATTTTCAAATTAAAAGTCCCGTGGCACTCCCAGTAATAAGTACAGCAGTATCATACTGTCTGTTTAAAATACCTTTAAGCTGAAACAAGGTATTTGCGTTGCTATGATACGTAGGGACCAGCACCACAATCCACGCGCGGAAGTTATCATTTGTACGTACTATACGCAATTGATGGCTAGCGATCTCTGGAAATGAGCCTGAGAAAAGTTGATAACGAAAGCAGGGTATTTAATAGTTATTAACAGAAAATAATAAAAAAACATTGTTAAAGTAAATTAAGTTTGATTATGAAAACGGTGTTGCTTGGAAAATAAATATGCATAAAATTAATATGCAAGTTAACAGAGTTAGCTATGTTGTGTGTTTTTTAGGCATGTTGGTTAAAAAAGTAATCTGGCCCACGATGCACTCTGGCATTTTCAGTGTGGCCCCCCAGTGAAAAATATTGCCCACCCCTGATATAAATACAGACGCTGGCTTGAATGACAGCAGTTTCAGGCGGTTATCGACGTTCTCACAGATACCCCTGGTGGCCATTATTATTTATATGGTGGCTTTATTTTATGTTTTTGTCCATGCTGCAAGGCACTGCAACTTGCCGCAGTATACCGCAGTATATTCCGTCCCCTTGGCGCTTGAATTAGATGAGCGACATCTGTACATCTAATGGTAGCTACATTTATATACTACCGTGCTAGTTAAAACGAACTATTAGCTCGTTACAGTCCTTATTAACCTGCTTACCTGCCAAGTAAATACAGGCCCATAACCAGAATAAATGTGTTGGACAGGCACGTTATTTCCTACTTACCCATAATGATTAGTAACTTCAGCACAATGGATGGAAAGCTAATAATTTTAGCATGCATGGCTGCCTAAGGCTATATAATGGCAAAATAATTGCTATATAATTCGAATAATCTCACCATGACATTTGGGCTATAGGTTATTTTCAATCCACGTAACCACCCCATATTCATAGTGACAGTGGAATAAAGTTATTTAACAAGAGGCTTAAAAAACACTAATTACAGAAACGTGAATACATGGTGAATGAAACCATCAAGGATGTACAGTTCCATTATGCAGGAAGCTGCAACACAAATAGACCTTGTGAAGCCCAAATCAATGACATTACAGGCACCAAACAAACAAGAACGTACTCACAACAACAATGTTCCTTCGATGCTCTAAGCCAGGTTTACTTTTTGGAGTTGATCGATTGAAAGTGCCACACAAATCCTTTCCCTGACTGGGACAAAAAAAGGCTTTGCCAGAAAATCCACCACCGAATCCATTTCTTCTCCATTGTGTGTTAAAAAACAACAAGGCTAAGTAAATATCCAAACAAAAAATCTAAAGGAAAGTACTACATCTCAAAATCTAAACGGCACAAAGAAAAGTTAAAATAAATCTTACATGTTCCTACATTATGTCCTAACTATTTTTACCTCAGTTAGGTAGCTGGCATAAAATGTTAACTAGCGTGTCATTAGTGACCATTTCTGAAATTTCCGACGTAGTTAAAAAATACAACCCTATTCCCAATTATCGTCTACCCAACTATTTTGTTTAATTGCATTATATTTAGTTTTTTTGATGTTGCAAATGACAGACTAGAAAAGTAGAAACTTTTATCTCCCTTATTTGCCTTCCAGTAAAGAAAAAGACTGATCAACGTAACATTACATGATGTCTGGTCTGTCACACGTGGTATTTCACGATTTGCTGGTCTGTCACACGTGGTATTTCACGATTTCACTTCTCTGCTAAAGTTTGTTTATCAAACAAAGTCAGACACAGGTGACAAGATGAGTGACTCAGAGACAGGAAGGTAATAAAGATTTGAACTTCTGGTCAGATTGGTGAATCGTCTTGTTCAACCATCTCTGGTTGCCGAGACATTTGGTCCCAGAATCCAATGGAATGAAAACAAAAATGGCCGCACATGTAGGCAATAATTGCCAAACAAGCTCAACTTAACTTTCATAAAGGTGTTTTTCACTGATCGTATTTGTCCATTACTGAATATGCAAGAATCGGAATTCATTATTTTTCATAATCTTTAGTGAAATTGTGAAAAATCACATAAATAAAGGCATTATTAACACAAACCATTGTCTGATGGTTAGCGTATGTTTTATTGATAAGACAAGTGGAGTGATCCTCAGGAAAATAACACATCTTAGAAGGTTGCTCAATAAATATTCAGTATACTCTTTAACTGTACTACTGCCCTAAATAATTTCAGAATATAATTTTAACCAGTTGAAATACTTCTCCATATCTAATAAGCAACATTGTGTTTATGGGCTGCTGTGGTGGCCATTTTTGTTGTCATAATATACAATTCTGGAATTGTCAGTGCATACTGAAATAATGTACATTAAGAAATCACGCTGAGGGGCCTTCAGTGAAATTTTCAAACGTACTTGCGAAAAGGTTTAAATCTGTCAGTTGATGCTATAGAAGTAGCATTTGAAGTGTTTTTCACAAATTTAGAAATGCTGAAAAACAATTACGCATGAGTTAATGGGTCCCAATTGCAAATACAGCTCCGGAAAAAATTAAGAGACCACTGCAACTTTTTCTTTTCTTTCCAAAAAAGTCGAAAAGGAAGGTTTTGAGTGAGGAACAGAAGGGTTAAAATTAAGAGACCACTGCAAATTGAATGCTTCTGTTCCTCACTCAAAACCTTCCTTTTCAACTTTTTTGGAAAGGAAAGAAAAAGGTGCTGTGGTCTAAATTTTTCCAGAGCTGTATGTTCCTTGGGAGGAGATGGACTTACAGTTGTGCTCATAAGTTTGCAAACCCTGGCAGAAATTGTGAAATTTTGGCATTCATTTTGAAAATATGTGTCTGTGGACACATATAAAAAACTGTATTTTATTTAAGGATAGTGATCATATGAAGCCATTTCTCATCACATAGTTGTTTGGCTCCTTTTTAAATCAAAATGATAACAGAAATCACCCAAATGGCCCTGATCAAAAGTTTACATACCCTTGAATGTTTGGCCTTGTTACAGACACACAAGGTGACACAAAGGTGAAAATGGCAATTAAAGGTGAATTTCCCACACCTGTGGCTTTTTAAATTGCAATTAGTGTCTGTGTATAGTCAATGAGTTTGTTAGCTCACACGTGGATGCCCTGATCAGGCTAGATACTGAGCCATGGGGAGCAGAAAAGAACTGTCAACAGACCTGCGTAACAAGGTAATGGAACTTTATAAAGATGGAAAAGGATATAAAAAAAATATCCAAAGCCTTGCAAATGCCAGTCAGTAATGTTCAATCACTTATTAAGAAGTGGAAAATTCAGGGATCTCTTGATACCTATCCAAGGTCAGGTAGACCAAGAAAGATTTCAGCCAAAACTGCCAGAAGAATTGGTGGGGATACAAAGAAAAACCCACAGGAAACCTCAGGAGAAATACAGGTTTCTCTGGAAAAAGACGGTGTGGTTGTTTCAAGGAGCACAATACGACGATATTTGAACAAAAATGACCTGCATGGTCGAGTTGCCAGAAAGAAGCCTTTACTGCACCAATGCCTCAAAAAAGCCCTGGTACAAAATGCCCGACAACTTGACAAGCCTCACAGCTTCTGGCACACTGTAATTTGGAGGGACGAGACCAAAATAGAGCTTTATGGTCAACAAGAGGGGTCAACAAGGCCTATAGTGAACAGAATACCATCCCCACTGAAGCATGGTGGTGGCTCACTGATGTTTTGGGGGTGTGTGATCTCTAAGGGCATGGGGTATCTTGTGAAAATTGATGGCAAGATGAATGCAGCATGTTATCAGAAAATACTGGCAGACAATTAGCATTCTTCTGCACAAAAGTTGCGCATGGAACGCTCTTGGACTTTCCAGCACGACAATGACCCTAAGCACAAGGTCAAGTTGACCCTCCAGTGGTTACAGCAGAAAAAGGTGAAGGTTCTGAAGTGGCCATCACAGTCTCCTGACCTAAATATGATCGAGCCACTCTGGGGAGATCTCAAACATGCGGTTCATGCAAGACGACCAAAGACTTTTCATGACCTAGAGGCATTTTGCCAAGACAAATAGGCAGCTATACCACCTGCAAGAATTCAGGGCCTCATAGACAACTACTACAAAAGACTGCACACTGTCTTTGATGCTAAAGGGGGCAATACACAGTATTAATAACTAAGGGTATGCAGACTTTTGAACAGGGGTCAGTTCATTTTCTTTTGTTGCCATGATTTGTTTTATGATTGTGCCATTCTGTTATAACCTACAATTGAATATGAATCCCATAAGAAATAAAAGACATGTTTTGCCTGCTCACTCATGTTTTCTTTACAAATGGTACATATATTACCAATTCTCCAAAGGTATGCAAACTTTTGAGCACAACTGTACTATAATGTAGGCTACACAACTAAATTAGAAAATAACCAAATTGGAAAATTGCTAGATTAGAAAAAACGAAAGCATGATGAACATCAATGATTACAACATTTCTAAATGGCAATAACTACTACTGTAGGCTAATCACAGTAGCAGAAGAGTACTGGTGAATACTCAGAGACACAACTAAATCAGAACATATATTAGAATTATCTTAAACTGGAGTAAAAGCACTATAGCTACCGGTCATGTCTGCTGAGGTACTCTAAACATCTGATGACAATTTAGGAGTACACACTATAACGAACAAAGAAATGGTGGGATGCTCAAGTTGTGGCACATCTGCGCATGCGCAGTTTACAATGTGTACGCATTCCATCTGGTGTTGTGGGAGATTATATTGCATTAATTTGAATTGAGCTGAAATGCGGAGATTGCGGGGATTCTTGTTTCTCTAACCATCTTCAGGTGAACTTTGAAATATTTGGAATATGTGGTTTCAATGTGGTGGCAAGTAATGACATTGTAAGCAAAGTACGTTGTTGCACCGAAAATAGTAGTTAACATTTCCCAGTTGTAGTTACGTAAGATCGTTACCAACCTGGTACGAAAGTTGTTACATTGTCAGTACGTTGTGTAGTTATGTTTCTGCTACATCCTGAGCAGGTAAGGAAGACTACCAATTATGTAGTCATGCAATTTCCTTCAGATAACATTGGAGTTACATAGGATTGTTACCAAACAGGTACGTAAGTAGTTACCTTGTCAGTACGTTGTGTAATTACGTTCTTGCGATGTGCTGAGGAGGTAAGGAAGATTACCAATTATGGGGTCATGCAATTACCTTCGGATAACGTTGCCACAACATTGTGAGAAGGTAATGTCATGACATTACCAATCCATTACCAATCCATAACGTCACGGTTGGTCGTGGTTGCGTGACGTGTTAGCTGGGTGATGGCCAACTAGCTTGTTAACATGTTGTGATAAAGGTAGTTACCAAAAGGTAATGCATGTTGTGAAGATTACTATAGCAAGATTTCTCTGTCGCATTTGCACTACCTGATCATAACTTGTGTGTCTGTATCTGTCTTTATTATTTCATGCAATTTCAGTGAGCCAAGAGAGAGGAGAGAAAGACTATGATGAACAGCCTGTAGTTAGTGTGTTCTTCAACCAAACACAGGGCTTGGCCCACTGCCCGGTTCAAGCCTTCACTGTCAGGGAGGAGCCTTTAACACCTCAGAGGGGGGATGGCCTGGTTGTAATGTTTTTGTTCCAAACTGTATATAAGTGGCACTGATATCAATGCACATTATGGCGAACATTATAGTCTCTGCATGATGCTGTGGATTTACTTTTTTGCATCTGTATTGTCACTTTATATAGTGCACAATATAATCACAGTTTTTACATAAGCGAATATGAATACTGATGTAATCAAATATTCCTTTTCAAAATAGTTTAATAGCTATTTTTGTCTTCTCTTCTCCTGACTCTCTCCCTTTCTTTTTTACTATCTGTTATCTCTATTCCTCTGTCACAACACAAACACACACACTCACACACACACACTGAAGAAGAGTGAGCGCAAATTGTGTAGCATTAATAAAAGTATTTTTGCCAACAGGTCCCTCTGCATGTATTTCATTATAGGTAATGAATTTGTGTGACTGTAGTGTATTACTTTGGTTGTGTTTGGGTGTAATTTTGGAATGCATTGTCGTAAATAAGCTATTAGAAGTAAAAAAAATGTACCTCATTAATTTCTAAACCCTGGCTAAGGCCCTGAATAAGTGTATTACCAAGGTTTGTGAGCTATTCCTTAGCATGACTTAATAATAGTAAACCATTAATTAAAAGCAACTGTGACCCTTATTGCAAAGTGTGAACCATATGAGTAGTAATTAATGGATTATTAACATTTGTAGACTTCATTAGCATGACTTAATAGTAGTAAGGCATTTGTTAAAGACTCCACAGACACTAATTATCCATTATTTATTATTCATGTAGTTTACACTTTACAATAAGCAAATGCCTTTAATTAATGCTTTACTGCTATTAAGTCATTGTAATGGATAGCCCGCAAACGTTGGGAATATATTTATTGCTGTTGGTTTCTAATATACCATAATGGTCATGCATACTGTACATTTAGTGAATATTTCCTCACTATTTTGTAATTGTACTATATATGCACAGACTTTTATAAGGTATAGGAGTAACCCAAAGATGAGTACATTCTAGTTTGTCATCTGTTCTCAACCTGTTCTCAAGAGGAAGCATCACCTGGAAAATGAGCAAGTAAGTTAAATGCGCAAGTCTGAAAAAAGCCAAGTAAAATACAATCTTTAATTATTGTGTGCATAGATGTTTAGTTCAACAGAATTAAATTCACAGTTCGAACAGTGAACGCATATCCTGCTGGAGCGTTGGCTTCACGTGCGCATATTTTATGCGCCTCACTATCAAGCACATAGTCCAAGCGTTGGCGTCAGGTGCGCACATTTTGCAAGCCTCATGATCAAGCACTAATGCAATTATAATGTTTGCATTACAGATGATGGAAATATATATTTGTTAAAAAAAATGTTTGTAAATTTGTTATTTTAGATGTAATACTCGTAAGATCATTCAAAGAACATTGAAAGTTTGTTTAATGAATGGCCTCCAAATTATACTAATTGAAATTCAAAAAATGGTTTAACCTGTGTAGGAAATATGCCACGTGATATTACAGTTAGGTCCAGAAACACTGACACAAGTTTTGTTATTTTAGCTGTTTACCAAAATATTTTCAAGTTACAGTTCAATAATGAATACGGACTTAAAGTGCAGTCTTTAAGTCCGTTTAGCTTTAAATAAGCTTGACTATTACCGAGGAAAGTGATCAGGTTTCCTTGATAAGTTCCAGCTTCATTTAATGGTTAGGTACGATACATTTTTGGAAATAAACTCTTAAGAACTCTGAATCAATGATTATGAAAGCTCACGTCAGTTCCTTGTATCATCCATGATTCCTGAGTCCCATAACAGGGACTCCATCTTGAGACTACTGTCGGTCGGCCAGGTGATCAAACAAAATGCATCTTCGTCCATTTTCAATGTCTCCTTTCCCGTCTTACGACTGTTGTCCTTTCTCGGCCATCTTAACTTTCCTTTGTTCCAACTTCGTCTGGACCCATTCACGACTTCCTCAGAATCCATCTTGTTTAGTTAGAAAACTTTTTCAGGCATCGTTGTGAATGATCCTTTTCGTTCATGATGTCCTATTCGCGCCATGATATTTAAACATAAACGCATCATGCACGTCAGAGGCTGCAGTCTTCTTGTTGTATTTGTACAACTAGACGGCATTATATTTTACTTGTACAAATCACTGTATAACCGCCGAAAAATACAATATTACACTCTAATCCTAAAAAGGAAAATACAGTGTCATCATACTATGGCCACACGAAATACAGTTCAGCACTGAAACACACCGGTCAACGTCCCACTAAATTGAGACGGACTGTCCATGCCCATGGACAGGTTCCGCGCGATAAAATTTGCAGCCAATACGGGGGTTCTAGGGCTAGAGTCGACTACCAAACGCTTTTGCAATCTTGACAGTTCGTTATGTTGTAGTTTTACGACTCACTGTTCAGTTGTTCTCAGCAACCAGTAACCGGTGTTACGAAGAATTCAGTGATCATGCGAATTCAGTGTGCCTGTCGAAAGTGCGCATGCGCCGCTATCTAAAATTCCTTTCTGTCAGCGGGAGCGTGTGATATCTCGTGCACTTGTGGCTTCTCGCTCCCGACACTGACTTCCTTCCCAAAAGGGTTCTAGAAAGCATCTGGTTATTTAAACTTGTTTGCTCTGTAATATAAGCTTGTGGTATTTGCGATCCATGGATTACTTTTTTTACAACAGCCGCAAAAAGAAAATATATTCTGTTGGCTAACATACGTGCAAGTAGTATTGTTTCAATGACAAATGCCATGTTAGCATTAGCTAGCACAGCCAGTCAAAGCAACTGGTGAACATTAGCCAGCTAATTCAATTTGTTTCACTGTTCTCTATATTTACAAGTTACACATACGGAAATTTTTTTATATATTATCTGAATACATTGTATGTCAAACTGTTGCAATTGACCACTTAAAAATGTTTATAACAAAATGTATTGATATAAACGTTGTGTTGATGGTGTTTTTTGCAGAAGCAAGAATACTGTATCTTTGTAGCTTTGATGAAATGTATTTCAACACCTAAATGATGTATTTCAACATTAAAATTTCAGTAATGATGTACATTTTCAAGGTGTTGGTTGCAACAAGTCATCATTATGGACTGTCAAAATTAATTGTTTTATGAAGTAAGCTTAGCATGTACGCCTCAAGGTGAAATACCTGTTTTTATACTTCTGTGCTGCAAATATGGATAAAGTTAAATGTGTGCATATATATTTTTTATACATTTCAGAATAAAAGATATGGAATAACGTCTTTAAGCCTGTAATCCAGTTTAGACTAAATCTTCATCAGCTCCCATTGAGGATACACTGAGTGAATGCAATAAATTAATATACACGTCGGATTGTCGAAAAACCTGGATTGTCGAAAAAACATCTCTCACCAACATTGAATATGTTTTTTATTTAGGAATATATATTTATTCATTAAAGACTGGGACTCCATTTCCGCCAGTCAATCATTGTCCCCTGTCAATAAAAATACATAGTACCTACATTTCCCCAAACTCCTACAGCTATTGATTCTCTACTTTAGCAACACATTCAATGGGTTTAATTCAATCTAGACTATATTTTCATTCATTAAAGAGGAGGACACCATTTCCGCCAAGCACCGGCGAAATCTGTGTCCCTTTGTCAATCAAAATACATAGTACCTACTCTTGAAGTACCGACCTAAAGTACTTCCCCGGGTTGGTTAATAAAAAGAGATTAAGAGGAGACAAAATCGCAGTGCCGGCAATTATCTTTATTCATACAGATATATCTGGAGACAGTGTGGCATTCAGTCCAACAGAGTCTGACACAATCACAGCACACACAGTTCTTATAGCATGAGCCCCTTACCCTAGATTTTCCCGTTTTTTTCTGCTTTTCTGGTTCAGGGAGCGGTTCATACCATATATGGGTAAGATACACGTTGTTTAACACATCTTCTCATGGCAGCTGCCGTCTTCGGGTTTCCCTGTTGTTATTCCAACCAATCGACTTCTAGCTCCAGCGTCTTTTCCCTTATTTGGCATTCTGCCCATTTACTACCACATACCAAACGGTCTGTTCTTGCTCCCAACTATTCTAGTGAGATAAGGATCCTGTCACCCCTTCCTCTAATGCAGGTACAATGTTTCTTAGTTCTACTTAGCCTCTAGCAGACTTGCATGTTATCTTAATGCTATTGCCCCACAATTCCCCCTTTTGATCTCTGTTAAGAGATCACTCCTTGGCGTAGTGGCTCCACTCGGTCGGTGCCGCGTCCAACGTTCCTTCTTCCAGGAGGGGCATCAAGAGGAGTGGGGGTTGTCCATCCGACCGCTCAATAGCAGTGGATATCAAGCGCATGGCCAAGCCTCTAATGCAGGGTATACAACAGCAACCACACGTGACAGTAATAGCCATAAATGTAGCGAGAGATAGCAAAACAGACATAATCAAACCTTTCCATTTGCCAAACATCGAG
>JACXGI010002354.1:0-74731 GCA_016801175.1 Esox masquinongy | reverse complement strand
GCCCAATTTTTCAGTTTTTTATTTGTTAAAAAAGTTTGAAATATCCAATAAATTTCGTTCCACTTCATAATTGTGTCCCACTTGTTGTTGATTCTTCACAAAAAATTACAGTTTTATATCTTTATGTTTGAAGCCTGAAATGTGGCAAAAGGTCGAAAAGTTCAAGGGGGCCGAATACTTTCGCAGGGCACTGTATATGTATATATGTATGTATATATGTATATATGTATGTATATATGTATATATGTATGTATATATGTATACATATATATATATATATATATATATATATATATATATATATATATATATATATATATATATATATATATATATATATATATATATATATATATATATATACATATATATATACATACATACATATACATACACAGCTCTGGAAAAAATTGAGGCTACTGCAAAATTATCAGTTTCAGTTTTCTATTCATAGGTATGTGTTTGAGTTGAGGATTTAATTGTCGAAAACAACAACTGGTCAAAATAACCAAAAAAAGATGCATTGTTTTCAGACCTCAAATAAATCAAAGAAAACAAATTCATATTAATTTTTCAACAACAAAATACTAATGTTTTAACTTAGGAAGAGTTCAAATATCAATATTTGGTGGAATAACCCTGATTTTTAATCACAACTTTCATGCGTGTTGGCATGCTCTCCACCAGTCTGTCACATTGCTGTTGGGTGACTTTATGCCACTCCTGGCACAAAAATTCAAGTAGCTCGGCTTTGTTTGATGGCTTGTGAGAATCCATCTTCCTCTTGATCAAATTCCAGAGGTTTTCAATGGGGTTCAGGTCTGGAGATTGGGCTGGCCATGACAGGGTCTTGATCTGGTGGTCCTCCATCCACACCTTGATTAACCTGACTGTGTGGTATGGAGCATTGTCCTGCAAGGAAAAAAACAATTCTCAGAGTTGGGGAACATTGTCAGAGCAGAAGGAAGCAGGTGTTCTTCCAGGATAACCTTGTACTTGGCTTGATTCATGCGTCCTTCACAAAGAGAAATCAGCCCGATTCCAGCCTTGCTGATGTATCCCCAGATCATCACCGATCCTCCACCAAATTTCACCGTGGGTGCGAGACACTGTGGCTTGTAGGCCTCTCCAGGTCTCCGTCTGACCATTTGACGACCAGGTGTTGGGAAAAGCTGAAAATTTGACTCGTCAGAGAGGATGACCTTACACCATTCCTCTACAGTCCATTCCTTATGGTCTTTTGCAAACTTCAGTCTGGCTCTTCTTTGCTTCTCATTGATGAAGGGCTTTTTTCTAGCTTTGCACGACTTCAGCCCTGCCCCTAGGAGCCTGTTTCAAACCGTCCTCGCTGTGCACTTCACCCCAGCTGCTGTTTGCCATTCTTTTTGTAGGTCACTTGATGTCATCCAACGGTTGTTGAGTCACATTTGAATGAGTTGACGGTCATCTCGGTCAGTGGACAGTCGGTTTCGCCCTCTGCCAGTCTGTAGCTTTGTTGTCCCCAGTGTCTGAACAGCCGTCTTTGAAATTTTCAGGATTGAAGCAACCTGACGCTCACTGTATCCCTCTGCCAGTAAAGCCAGAATTGAACCCTTCTTTTCCTCACTCAAAGCTTTTCTTTTCAACTCTTTTGTCATGCTGAATTATTTTTTTAATTCAAATTACCTTTGAGGTACTACGTGCACTGTTTTTGCCATCCAGCTGGTCCTATTGCAAGAGGATAGTGATGACCACAGCAGTGGTTTTTATACTTTTCCTCGTTAAATTAGATTTGGTTCAGGTAATCACCTAATCCGTACCTCATTAAGTAAAAAGAGGTGCGCCTGTGTTTGAATTTAAGACACTGGAATGGAATGGCTACCATACATGTAGAGATGCTGATTTAAGAAAAATTAGGAGTGGTCTCTTAATTTTTTCCAGAGCTGTAAGTATGTTAGTTATCTAGATGTTTGTTGTATGTAAACCAAATTAACATGACAAGACTGTGAGGACACAGGTGATGGCAAAATGTTAGATACTGGAACAGAAGGGTTAAAATTAAGAGACCACTGCAAATTGAACGCTTCTGTTCCTCACTCAAAACTTTCCTTTTCAACTTTTTTGGAAAGGAAAGAAAAAGGTGCAGTGGTCTTTTAATTTTTCAACTTTTTTGGAAAGGAAAGAAAAAGGTGCAGTGGTCTCTTAATTTTTTCCGGAGCTGTATATAAGGATTGGTGGAAATTAAATGGAAGAACCTGAATAAATGAGTGGCGAAACATAATGAATGCACATACTACCATACAGGTGTACTGCATGATCCAATTAAACAATAAACATTCTGTTATGCTATGTGCTGAGCAGGCTCAGTTGATCTTGATTTTGGATCATGTTGTCAGGAGGTTAGGATCTAACTGACTTTGAAAGAGGGTTCATTATTGGGTCTCTTCGAAGATGACAATGCCCCAATCTACAAAGTATGTGGGGTCACTGAATGGTTTGATGAGAACATTGAGTACAGCTTCCAGCCTCATTTACAATTCTCTTTGAGGTTTCAAACTGGGTATCTGTACATTTTATGACAACTGCTGATGTAAAAAGGGCTTTATAAAATACATTTGATTGACTGAAGGCATCAGCTGTTATAATTTAGTCTACTCATTTGGACTTCATTGGCTGATCTCATTTGACCTGACTAACTGGTTAATTTGGAAAGATCAGTCAATGGATTTGAAGGTCCCACCCTACAGACCATAGAAAAATTGCAAATGTGTTCAAAACAAATGTTCTTACTCACAGACTAATGGAAAATATGAACGCATTCTCCTATCATGCAATCACCAACAATAAAAATCAAAAATGTATTTGAGGGATAAATATTGCCCCATTCCTGGTTGTAGAAACCATGCTGACTATATACAATTTGGTCCAGAAATAATTGGACACTGACACAAGTTGTTATTTTGGCTGTTTACCAAAATATATTCAAGTTACAGTTTAATAATGAATATGGGCTTAAAGTGCCGTCTCTCTGCTTTAATTTTAGGGTATTCACATCCAAACTGATGGTAGGGTTTAGGAATTACAGCTCTTTAATATGTATCCCCCTCTTTTTCAAGGGAACAAAAGTAATTGGACAACTGATTCAAAAGCTGTTTCATGGACAGGTGTGGGCAATTCCTTCGTTATTTCTTCATCAATTAACCAGGTAAAAGTTCAGGAGTTGATTCCAAGTCTGGCATTTGCATTTGTAAGCTGTTGCTGTAAACCCACAACATGTGGTCAAAGGAGCTCTCAATGCAAGTGAAACAGGCCATCCTTATGCTGCAAAAAAAATCCATCAGAGAGATAGCAGGAACATTAGGAGTGGCTAAATCAACAGTTTGGTACATTCTGAGAAAAAAAAGAACAGAATGGTGAGCTCTGCAACACAAAAAGGCCTGGACGTCCACGGAAGACAACATTGGTGGATGATCGTAGGATCCTTTCCATGGTAAAGTAAAACCCCTTCACAACATCCAGCCAAGTGAAGAACACTCTCCAGGAGTAGGCATATCATTTTCCAAGTCTACCATAAAGAGAAGACTTCACAAGTGCAAATACAGAGGGTTCACCACAAGGTGCAAACCATTCATAAGCATAAAGGAATAGAAAGGACAGATTAGACTTTACCAAAAAACATCTAAAAAAGTCAGCCCAGTTCTGGAACAGCATTCTTTGAACAGGAAAAAAAAAGTATGGAGAAGTCTTGGAACGGCTCATGATCCAAAGCATTCCACATCTATAGTCGACCAGAGTGGTGATGCCTGGCCAGTAGCGCTCCAGCATGAACTCAGTTTCCAGCAAGAGCTGCACCAGTGAACCCAACAAAGTCCAAGAATTATTTATTTAACTAGTGTCAACTTTTTTTTTTTTTAGCTTATCCATGATCATAAAACGTGTACATTAGTAACTAATGTAGCCAAATCAATTTGATAGTTTCATGTTATGCTTGATTAATATAATACACATGTTACACAGATGTTCACTTTGTCATCTTCCCATCTGTTGGCAGCATCACCTTTTAATGTTGATTCAACATACTTTACAGACAGTAAAGATCATTCTCTGTAGCTGCTGTTTCTTGAAGGTAAGGATGATTTGTGTCAAATATGTGCTTTGCATGCTCATCTTAGTTGATGAATTGTTCCACCGCAGTTGTTTAGGTGATGCCAAATTTGCGTGTGTTGACCCAAGTAACATCTACTCTGGGATGAACTATTTGTGTAGGTCTTGGGTGTAATAAGTACTTTTTGTGTCCACCTCTCAGTGCTGGCTCTCAAATGCCTGGCACTGAAAACCATTTCAGAAAAACATTACTGCAATGAGAGAAGTGATTCTTGAATAAAAACTATAGCAATGTCAGATTTTTTCATCTCCAAATGAGAATTTATGTGCTATATACAATAAAACAAACAATAGCATGTTTTGGGCTACCTTTCTAACCCATTGTCTTTAGCAGAGTCAGCAATGAAGACAGACCACCACTTACAGAAACAACCTCATATTTCTTACTCCTCTGCAAGGCTTTTACCACCCAATATCTGACATCAAGGTTGTTTTTTGAAAGAGCTGATTAGATGCATAATATCTGCAGTCAAATAGATTTTTTTTCTGTATTTGATCTCACAACATCTTACCAAACAAACCGTGCATCAAACCAAAGGGGAACAGGCCAACAAAACCTCCTCCAAGTTCCTCAAAGGGCTGTGATCAAATTTTTATAACTTAGTGGGATGTTTGATGCTCTCTGCTCCATAGGAGTGCACTCTGTGTTAAGTTTGAGTCCAGGAAGGAAGGAGATTGATAACCTTTCACTAACAGAATTGGATATAGTTTTCTTCCTTTAGAGTTAAAAAAATATCTATTGGGACTGGGAGATTGTTTTCCAGACTACCCAAACTCCTTTGTCCAGCCAAATGCTACATCACTGAATGCTTCCAAGCAGGCCCGGCGCCACAGGGAGGGGGGCAAAACGGGGCATTTCCCCTCCTGATAGAATCTGTGCCCCCCCCCCCAGTTTTGTTTCCCCATAAACACTGCAAATGGTATATGAATTAGATATCTCCCCTCATTTATAAGAAATGCCTTCTCAGTCATTTCATCCTGCACCCGGGCCTGCCTCCAAGACTAATTCTAAATCACAAAAATGTGGCTGGTTTTAGAACTTGAAGGGTTGGGACAGATTTGCACACATTGGTAAAACAACATTTTGTTTGGTTACATTATCCAATTGCATATGTGATTTGTTAGAATATCCAATTGCTGATGTTTGTGTTTGGTACAAACCCTTCCCTGTAAAATAAGCCCCAGTGGAAGTACTGTTTTATCTATAGAGATAAATCCACTGTCATTCAGTCTTTGGAGGAATACACATTCAAATCACTATTATGTCAAAGAGGTGGCTGGGAATTCTGCAATCAAATCTTCCTGTATGCTGTCCAGTGACACAGCCAATCCCTCTTTACTTGGTGACATAGTTTGCTGTGTACTCAGTACTGTGACTTTGAGCTTTCACACACCCTCAAATTAAATTTATGGGAAGGAAACTGGCCAGTTACATTTGATGCAGGGTAAGCGCTATGGTAATGTTTCATGGTTGGAAAAACTCAGTCCTTCATGCAGCTGCAGTGAGAGAGATGCACTGCTGACGTCTATATATATATATCAGTTTTATTCATACAAGCATGCTTCATGCCTTGTATGAAGTGAGACTCATTTTGCAGACCAGATAGAATAGTTGTAGTAAATTGTAGGAAATCAGCACTTCCAAACCTTGGTACTAGAAAGTTCTTTCTGAAAATTGTGAAAAGCACCTTTCAGAAATTCACACTTTTGGCTGTCCTTTACATGTGTGTTGTATCAGAAAATGTTAAATCTACAAAAAGAAAATGTTAGATCTGCACAAACCCCATTGAGTTTAGTTATATTTACAATTAAATTACACAAGGTCGGGGTGTTTCTAAAATATCTAGTCATTGAGCCAATATTTGAATTCTCAGACTTGAAAAATACTCCTCTCAAAACACAAAGTTTTGCGAATAGATGCTTATGGACAATCACGTCAGTCACATACTGTAGTTCCACACCATGGCCATCGATTCACGGAAGAAGCCTTAACACCCCTACATCTTGCATCCTCCAAATGTTAATAGTTAATTGCAATTAATCACAATTTTAGAATTTGCTCAAATTTGTTCATAAACAATTTTTTTAACTGCATTGCGATTTTACTTGCCACTTTTGTGATTTAATTACAAATAAGCTGGTCACTGTAATTCCACTATTCTGGACATTTTCTAATATAAAAATGTTTTAAATTATACATATTACTCCTTTAACACAATTTTTGCCCATTTTTCTCTGCTAGATTTTTCAATCGCCATCAACTTGGATGGACCTTTCTTTTAACGCCAATCCGGTCTGGCTTTGCCTGTATGTTTGGGTTCATTATCCTGCTGGAAGATAAATCTTTTCCCTAGTCCCTGTCTCTTACAGGCCTCCGCAGATTTTCTTCCAAGATTTCTCTGTACTTTGCTTCATCCATTTTGCTCTTTATCTTTATCTACCAGATTTCCAGGCTTTGATGCAGAGAAGCATCCGTATAGCATGATGCTTCCACCACCATACTTCATGGTGGTGATGGAATTCTCAGGATGATGTGCTGTGCTAGGCTTGCGCCAAACATAGCACTTAGAGTTGAGGCCAAAAAGCTCTATTTTGATCTCATCAGACCATAGAATCTTTCTCCACTTTGTCTCAAAGTCTCCCACATGTCTTCTGGCAAACACAAGCCGAGATTTGATTTGAGGTGTTTTTGAACAATGTCTTTTTCTTGCCACTCTCCCATGAAGGCCACTTTTGTGAAGCACCTGGCCTATTGTTGCAGTATGCACAGTGTTTCCCAGTTCATGAAAGACTGTAACTCCTTTGGAGTTGCTATAGGCCTCTTGGTAGCCTCCCTGACTAGTGCTCTTCTTGCCTGGATACCTAGTTATTGAGGACCTTCTGTTCTAGACAGATTCACAGTTTTTCGTGATAACAGACTTTACAGTGCTCCAATGGATATTGAATGTCCTGGAAATGTTCTTATATCAAACCCTGATTGGTTCTTTTGAAGAACCTTATTCTGGATTTGCATTGAATGTTCCTTCATCTTCATGATGTAGTTTTTGGTATGAATTGTCCTTACTGAATGTGGGACCTCCCAGAGATAGGTGTATTTAACCAGAAATCATGTAAAACACACATGGACTTCATTCATCTAATTACCTGTCTTCTGAACATATTTGGTTGAATCACAGTTCATTCAGGTGTCATAACAGAGGGGTGAATACTTATGCAATCAATTATTTTCTTTTGGAATTGAAATTATTGGAGAACAATTTGCATATTTTATTTTTCACTTTGATATTATGTGGCAAAAACTTCTAATTAAATCCATTTTGATTTCTTGTTGTAACACAATAAAATGTGGTCCAACGGGGATGAATAATTTTGAGAGCCACTGTTATTCATACATTGCAAAGACACGCAAATCTGACCACCCTTTTTAAAATAGAGAGGAATCAGATATAAGGGCAGAAAGAATAAAAATTAGGCCACCTTTAAAAATAGGTGAACTTTCCCTTTAAAAGTCTGCTGGCGGTCTCCCTGGCGGTGATCATAGGACTCTCGGATTCCCTGAAAACTGCGGAGAGGAGAGGAAAATGAAATAGCTTAAACAAACCGGGATCATGGCGGCACCGCTCGGACGGGACACTCTACCCGAGTACTGGTCCTACGGAGTCTGTCGAGATGGCAGGGTCTTCTTCATAAAGTGAGCATGTTGTGATGTTTTAAATTCAAGTTTTACTGACGAAACGAGGTAATTACGCAGTTATACACGTTTCCTTGTGCAGTAACAGGTGTCTGTTTCTTTCAGTGATGAAACTCAGAACACTACTTGGCTCCATCCTCGTACAAGTGAACCTGTCAACTCTGGACATATGATACGATCAGGTATACACAATACTTGATATTGAGCCAACCGATGATTGCTTTGTAGGTGCTTTAGCCTACTGCTTCGAGATATGTAGCTAGGTTTAAGCAGCCCCTTGCATTGTGTTCATGTTTTAGATTTACCACGGGGATGGGAAGAAGGATTCTCGGAGGAGGGGGCCAGCTACTTCATTAAGTGAGTGGAGCTTTGTGTTGTAATGTATTGAATGTGCGCATTGACTCCAATAACGTCCGATTTGGGCACAAATAGCTTTGCTCATAGCTAGGCTTAAAACAAACGGTAGTCCTTTTCCAAAGCGCAATGTGTAGCCCGCAAGGCTCATGGTCTTGCGGCGGGGTGAGCAATGATGACGTTTCAATGCAAGCCATCCCTTTCTTTCTCAAGGTTTCATGCAGGACACTAGGTGTTTATAGATAGGGTACTGTAGTCTACATTGCCCTATAGGTGGAAACAACACACTGCTTTGCGTTTAATCATTTTTAACGACTCCAGGATAATGAGAACACCGCATGTATTTAAATGTGTTGTATGGAACCAAACAAATAAGCAGAACAGACATTTTTGCCAAAAATATGTAAGAACATAACATGTATGAGATATAAAAAAAGCAGATAAGCAGTTGTCTTTCGCGAGTGTGTGTGAAAAAGCAAGTATAGGTTCCTGGGAAGGAACATTTAAAAAGCCCACGTCTTTATAATTGAAAATAAATGCTATTTGTCAATTTGTCTGCAAATTGCCTGCATATGGGGCAGGGAGATTTTTGTTATTGTGTCTTGAAAGCTCTAATATCCTTTTATTCTAAATGTATTTGTCATGAGGCAGATAGAGAAAGACTTTTAGACCTGTAGGCCAAAATCTGTATGGGCTGCCAACACCAGCAAGGCTGCAGGCTAGCTAGCAGCCGAACTGTGACGTACTGGGGCAAGAAGCGGATGACATGCATGCCTCCAAAAGCTTAGGCAAAACAGCAGCAGAGGTGCTACGTGGCTTTGGGACCAAACATGGGTGTATTTTCTTCATGTAATGTCTATGTTCTGTAGGCGGAAAACTAGACAAGTATCTGGAGCATCAGCAATTGCGGTGTTCGATTAAAGGCTCAAATGGCCATAAAATAAGGACTTTCTTCTGAAACTCATCAGTCTATTCTTGTTCTGAGAAATGAAGGCTGTTCCATGTGAGAAATTGCCAAGAAACTGAAGATCTCGTACAATGCTGTGTACTATTCCCTTCACAGAACAGCCCAAACTGGCTCTAACCAGAATAGAAAGAGGAGTGGGAGGCCCCGGTGCCCAACTAAGCAAGAGGACAAATACAATAGTGTCTAGTTTGAGAACCAGATGCCTCACAGGTCCACAGCTGGCAGGTTTTGTCAAATGGCACCTGAAAAACACCAGTCTCGACGTCAGCATTGAAGAAGCAACTCTGTTTTGCTGGTCCTCTAGGCAGAGTTGCAAAGAAAAAAAAACATATCTCACTGGCCTATAAAAAGAAAAGATTAAGATGTGCAAAAGAACACAGATACTGGACAGAGGAAGACTGGAAAAAAGAGCTGTGGACTGAAAAATCTAAGTTTGATGTGTTCGGACCACAAAGAAGTACATTTGTGAGATGCAGACCAAATGAAAAGATGCTGGAGGAGTGCTTGATGCCATCTGTCAAGCATGGTAAGGCAATGCGATGGTCTAGGGGTGCTTTGGTTGTGGTGAAGTTGGAGATTTGTACAGGGTAAAAGGGATTTTGAAGAAGGAAGGCTATCACTCCATTTTGCCACAACATGCCATACCCTGTGGATGGTGCCTGATAGGAGCCAATTTCTTCCTACAACAGGACAATAACCCAAAGCACAATTCCAAACTATGCAAGAACTATTTAGGGAAAAATCAATCAGCTGGTATTCTGTCTATAATGGAGTGACCAGTACAGTCACCAGATCTCAACTTTATTGAGTTGTTGTGGGAAAAACTTGACCATATGGTACGTAAGAAGTACCCATCAAGCCAATCCAACTCCTGGAGGTGCTTCAGGAAGCATGGGGTAAAATCTCTTCAGATTACCTCAACATATTGACAACTAGAATGCCAAAGGTCATTGCAACAAATGGAGGATTCTTTGACGAAAGCAAAGTTTGAAGGACACAATTATTATTTCAGTTAAAACATTATTTCTATCCTTGTTAATGGCTATATTTCCTATTCATTTTGCTATGTTTTCTATTCAAACTCATTTTATTTATTTTTTCATGGAGAACAAGGACATTTCTAAGTGACGCCAAACTTTTGAACAGTAGTTTGTTTTCATTTTTTTTTTTTTAGATATCTCTTCATTGAGACATGATTGTTTGACCAATGTATCCTAACCATATATATTTGAGAAATAATTGTCAGGATCTGTGGGTAGATAATATACATGTTTTTTATGCTTTACTATTGAGAGCTTTGTTTCAGGGAGAGCGCTGAATAAAATACTTGATACTGTTTCACTTACCACACAAAAACACACACACAATAGTCTGATGTGGTTTAATTCCCAACCTTTCCTGCTGATATTCCTGCAAGTGTTTGAACATGTATTGTGCAGTTTTAGAGCACAGTTGATGTGATTTCACAACATAGATCATGAGATATTGTCAGCTATACTGATCTCTTAAGTATGAGGTCTCATGCCAATCAACATTTCCTTTCTGCCCGCTTTGTTAAGAAAATAGAGGGCAGTGCCAAGAAGCTCTGAAAGAAAGCAATTTGAAATTCAGCTCACATTCTCCAAAATGCAAGACCTCGACTATCTGATAGCTGTGTGTGTATATGTGTGTTACTTGGGAAGGGGCAGGAGAGGGACTTATCTGTCTGTAACCATATAGTGACAGACATGTAAAAGCATGTTTCGAGTCTGGAGGCAATTAAAGACATGATTTCTAAAGTCAAACTTTGTCTATTCAGGAAAGTATTACGGCTCCCAAAACCATTGCAGAGGATTCACCTGTCCCTTGGCTATTACCAGGATAATGTACAAAAAATGTAATCTTATTTAAACTACTCACAGTATGTTATTTGTTAAAGGTCCCTTATGCAGCATTTTCCATATTAAAATATCCGATAATAACCCTTACATATCATCATTTAACGTTAACAAGGAGTCTCTGGTAGAGTGTCAAGACTGATATTAAGTCAAACATAGAAGATCGGGACGTTCGTAGGCGTGTACTTCCTTGAAGGTGTGTGAGGTAAGGCCAATGAAGGCTTTGTTTGGGTTCATATAAACTGAGTGCACCAGAAACTAAAATATAATGAAGCAAAATGAGCATCTGAACTAGCACGGAGTAAAACAAGGGTTAATGTGGATTTGGCATTATTAAATGGTGACAAGTGAAGGTTGAAAAAGTGATGAACAGTGATGCAGAGTTGGCTACCTTTTTTTGCTGAACAAGTAAGGTAACATTAGATACCTCATTAAGATACTTTGCTAGATAGTCAAGGAAAGCTGTGTGTACGTTACTGCTAGATTGATGATGACAGAGAAACATCATTTGATTTTCTTGTTTCTTTTATTTCTAGGAGCGCAGATAGGTTTTAGGTAGGGTTCTCCAAAGTTTTTGGTCTAGACGATAATGTAATTTTAGCTAGCTATGTTATGTGTCAGAGCAAACACTCCTTGATTCCATTTCCTACAAAAAAAAGTGTTACAATCTAGCTAATATTTGTGGTTTTCTCTGCAAAACATAAAGAAAAACTAACATGCATTGTGGGTTGTTTGATCAAACCTAATGGATAAGCGACTATTGCTCAGAAGAAGCAATTACGTCGCCTTTTAGCTGGATTTAGCCTTGTGCAAACTGGTCAAAACATGCATATTTTTGTTTCCCTGTCAATAATCTTACTATTATGTAGCTAGCGAAATATGGCCGTGCATCCAACGCTATAGATAGCCCAGGTGATGCTTTGATTGGTTTAACTGTTTGCTTTGTTTATTCTGTGTTCCGTAGTTATGAAAAGGGCCCATCATCTTCTACCCCATCTAAAACGAATATCTGTGTTCTTTGCTCCAGAATTGACAGTTGGAGGTGAAACTGCTACAGATCAGTCAGTATGCTCGTAGTTAGTAATTATAGTGTCAGATCCTAATGGTGTTATAGAACCAATATTCAACTCACTGCCGACAGGTGGCGCAAACTTACACAGTGCACCTTTTATCTAAACACTCAGTAAAGAGCTATGTGAATATGCTTGCTAGTTGCCTGGGTTTCCTTCTGCAGTGTTTCACACCATTTGTTGATGGAAATCAGGCCAGTAGGATGTTAAGCAGGTTCTCTTGCAATATATCCCTTTCTTATGCTTCTACATTCTTCCTTCCGTTTTATGAAGATGCCCAATACCAGCTGAGGAGAAGCATCCCCACAACATGTTGCTTCCGCTACTGTACTTCACTGTAGGGATGGTATTTGTTGAGACATGGGTAATGTCTGGTTTGCACCACACACAGCGCTTTGAATTTTGGCCAAAAGCTCTATCTTGGTTTTAGTTGAGCAGAAATTTTGCCCACATTGCTGCTGGATCACTCTCATTCTTTCTGATGGTACTTTTTGAGTGACAACTTCTTTTCTGCCACCCTCCAATACAGGGCAGTTTTGTGCAGAGCTTATTAGATGATTGATCTGTGCACCATTAGTCCACTCTCAGCAACTGAACTTTGTAGCTCATTCAAAGTGATTGTTGGCCTCTGTAGCTTCTCTCATAAATCTCCTTGTTTGAATGATGAGTGATGACTTTTGGTAGTGCTTGAGTGGTGTGATGCAGCTTCCACTTCCTGATTTTTGAGCCATTTTTAATGTTTTCCTAATTCTTTTGCTATTTTTTGCATGTATATGACTTTATCTCTAAATACTGTAGAATACTTTTTGGTCTTCCTTTTCCTTCAGAATCACAGCCTGACCAAAGATCCATTAACAGCAGTGTTTTTATCCATAAAATGTGACAGCAACTTTAACAGTTCACAGTTGATGTCAATGGTAAGGTAAATGTGGCTTGATTAGGTCAATTTCGTCCATAGCACAGGGCTGAATATTTATACAGGTAACATGTTTCAGTTTTTTAGTTTTCAAATATTTCCCAAAATAAAATTATTGTTGTCTTACAATAATTAATTTTGAATGTCGTTGTTTTAAAATAAAATATAACAGAACAAAATGATGTAGCAGTAATAGGACACTAATAACTAACTGATAATGAGTAAAAGCGTTCTGATTTTCTGTCCGTGCCACTGCTATCTGTATTGCAGCTGAGGAACATGTTATGGACTAGAAACGACTGAGGCTGGAAGCTTTCATTTAATATGCAGCTCTTAGGGCAAATTATTTTAGAGTTGTCTTAGATGACAATTTTAGTATGTATTGCATAAAGGGAGTCATTGTAGTCCTCTCTCTGGCCACTGAGAAAAGACAACAAGGGGCCATCCTGGAGATGTGTAATGGCTCAAATGTCTGCCGGGCTCTAAAATTAATTGGTTCGTTCATGATTAAATGAAAAGAAGGATTCTGGTTTGATTTTTCTTTCTGGTGCTGCACATTTTCTTTGTCATAGTGCTTTATTATTGGAGGCTAAGTAAACAGCAGATCTCTGGGAACCAAACAGAAAAAGACAGGGTGCAGACAGAGTCACTGTCCTACATTTCTCATACATCTGAAATCTGATTAAGTTAGACAGTGGTTTCAACAGAATACTGCTTGATACATTACTACTGTGTTCAGAACGTTCTCTAGATGTTCTTTTTGCTCCACCCTACTGCTACATTGAGATAAATTAAACTACTTTATTCCTGCTGTGTAGTTAGTTTCATGTAATTAAACCACATCCAAATTGAATGTTCCATGTAATTGCATGGGCAACCTAATAGGAAGTGCAACCGAGGACTTCTTGAATGACTTTAGCTATGCATTAGTGTTTATTTATTGGAAGAGCAAATGAGAGACGTTGAGTTTGTCCTTGTGATGTGCGTGGCCTCTTCATTATCCCTTATTGTGGATACATGCCCTTTCTGCTGATGTGGCTGTTATTCTTTTTACCTTATGGTGAGCTCTTCAGTACATCATAGTGAACAGTCCACCTCAGAGGTTTATTTGATTTACTGCCATCTTGGATATTGCCAGGTTTTCTACATTTGTCCTATGTTCCTTTAAGGTAATTATGGCAGAGTCATTGCATGGGTAACCCACCTGCCTGCCTGTCCCTAGCTCTCAGCTAATTAAGCAACACAAGTTGAGGAATGCCTTGGTTAATTTATCACTCCCCTAGTCTCTCAGAAATATTACATTTAATTGTGAAGTGCAGCATTAAATAACTGATGCATGCCCCCTGTCAAAAAGCAAAAATATATTCACTCTGACATTGCTGTGGTTATTGAGGCTTCATCAAAAATTGTTGCATCTTAGGTGGAAATCTCCCTTAGATCCGATCATCTGTATTGGTTTTTGGGGTAACTTGTGGGCCCCCTTTATCTCCTTGATCTTCAGTCTATGAAGCATGCCGTGATGGGCTGAGCTAGTCCAAGTCCACATGGTGATTCCTTAACAACCCTTTGCTCGTTGTGAAGCAGGTTGCTGGTGGTGACCAGCGGAGATCTGGCACAAAAGAATGATTGTTCAGACAGGCAGAGCGGTGGTAGTAAAACTCACATTAATTGACATCTAACTCCGTGGGGAAATGGAGGTCTGCCTAGTGTTCTCTAGCATGGTTTAGATAACCTCTCCACTCTAAGAGTCGAGCAGGGCTTTTTAGCTTCTTACAGGCACTTTAATAATGACTTAAATGTAATGAATGTTTTGTATTTTTTTCTACTGAAAGGTATTTCTTTGATAAAATATTCTACTCTTCAGCAATTATTTCTTTTCAATTGATGGTTATAAGTTGCTCCACTAGAGCTCAAAGAAAATGGTTTTCTCAATGGTCCCCCGGAAAAAGATAGCTGTGGAAAACTGAGAAACAATTTTCATGGTTTCATGCAGTCAATACATTGGGAAAATGCAACTCTATAGCTCCCCCAGTAGAGAATTGATCCCGCTGAGAAACAATGTTGTCCTGTTGGGACACTGTTCTTATAGGCATTTAGGTTTGCAAAACTGTGGTACAGGCACGGAGATGTGTATGGTTTTATTGACACCATAGACCCACAAAGAGACCCTCTCTTCTATATCCCTCAAATAGTTTTCTTAATTAGAAATTATAGTTCCAGCTATTGGTTGTTCTTTCACTTACATCTCTAATTATATGCCCTCCCCCCATAATTGGTATTACCTGTTTTTTGGTACAACCGCATTTTGGGCAGAATTAGTTAATTAGCTAGAAGATGTAGCAGAAGTGTGAAAGCAAAACACTTTAAATTGAGATTAAAGGCAGCTCTGTTTTCTTGCAGGCATTTTATCTCAAGGTTCCAGTGATAAAGGTTTCTCTTTCTGCAAATAGATCAAATTCGCGCTTTGCTACTGTTTGCCAAGTTCCAAGGCTGCCAACTGCTGCAGTGCTAAAAACTAACCCCACAATCCTTTAGGACACAAGACATTGTTAATGTTGTAAAAAACTATTGTAGCTGGAAATGGATGATTTTTAATGGAATATCTACATAGAGTTACAGAGGCCCATTAGCAGCAACTATGAGTTCCAATGGCATGTTGTGTTTGTTAATCCAAGTTTATAATTTAAATGGCTAATTGATCCTTTGAAAACCCTTTTGCAATTATGTTAGCACAGCTTAAAACTGTTATGCTGAATAAAGAAGCAATAAAACTGGTCTTCTGTAGACTAGTTGAGCATCTGGAGCATCAGCGATTTTGGGTTTGATTACAAAGAACAGACACAAAGAACTTTCTTCTGAAACATGTCAGTCTGCTGGCCTTCTAGGCAAAGTTGCAAAGAAAAAGCTTATTTCAGACTGGCCAATAAAAAGAAAATATTAAGATTGGCAAAAGAGCACAGACACTGGACAGAGAAAGATTGAAAAAAAGTGTTATGGACACCTCAAATCTAAATTTGAGGTGTTCGGATTATAAAAAAGAACATTTGTGAGACACAGACCAAAGGAAAAGATGCTGGAGGAGTGCTTGACGCCATCTGTCAAGCATGGTGGAGGCAATGTGATGGTCTGGGAATTATTTGGTAGGGGTGAAGTGGGAGTTTGGTTCAGAGTAAAAGTGATATTGAAGAAGGAAGGCTATCACTCTGTTTTGCAACGTCATGCCATACCCTGTGGACGGCGCTTGATAGGAGCCAGCTTCCTCCTACAACAGCACAGTGACCATAAGCACAGCTCCAAATAATGCAAGAACTACAGTATTTAGGGAAGAAGCACTCAGCTGGTATTCTGTCTATAATGGAATGGCCAGCACAGTCACCAGATCTCAACTTTATTGAGTTGTTGTGGGAAAAACTTGACTGTATGGTACGTAAGAAGTGTCCATCAAGCCAATCCAACTTGTGGGAGGTGCTTCAGGAAGCATGGTGTGAAATCTCTTCAGATTACCTCAACAAATTGACAACTAGAATGCCAAAGGTCTATAAGGCTGTAATTACTGCAAATGGAGATATCTTTGATGAAAGCAAAGTTTGCTATTTCCTATTCATTTTGCTATATTTCCTATTCAAACTCATTTAATGTATATTTTCATGGAAAACAAGGACATTTTGTATTATGCCAGGAACTTGGAAAGGAAAAAAATAATTTTGGGCATTTTCTGCAGTACCGGTGTTCAACCTTGAGTACTTTTGTAAGTACAAGAAATACCTTTGATATTCAGTTCTGACTTTAAAACTGTACTTAGTACTTTTCACTCAGGCTGCTTGACCCTAGTGGATCAGGTTTGGAGAGCTGCTTGACATATTTCAGTTTCAAGTGTATGCTGGTAGAGTGATGTCTGGATTTACAAATTGTCTGGGTGATCCTGCATGCAGGGATCAGAACATTGGTAGAGTATCACTGTATAAAGGACAGAGGTGACTTACAAGCTAACAACTTGTTTCAAAGTCCACAGACTGTATGAAAACCAGGGATTTTCCTGCATTTTTCCTGCATATAAAACCCAAATGTGTCGACATGGTAAAACATAATTATGCGCTCATACGCTAAATAGCCTACCAGCGACATACTGCAGCGAATGTAACTGTAAAAGGAATCTTTTTCATATTGGTACTGTTGCCCGTTGGGTATGTTTCCCCCACAATTGCACTATTTTTAATGGGCTTGGGCGGGTCGATTTACAGATACGGTTGTATATAGAAGACAGTGTTTGTGCGGATTTCACGGTTTACTGTCAATGAAAGGCAACCTTGCATACATGACCTTACCGGTCCTGACGTCGCGGAGATGAGTAATGTCAGAAAAACAAGTGGAACCTACAGTAGTTTTCTTTTACATCCAAGCATGTCAAAATATTTAAATAAAACTTAACGCCTAAACTACATCCAATCCGCATAACATTTGTTAACGTTTCAGATGATGTCTAGTAGAATCACAGATTTTTTTCAATAGAGTTCACGAGACAGACAAAGATGACTGGTGAAAAGAGGATTAGATTAGGGTATGTAGGCTAATGTCCCCAACAACATTTTACGTGCAGTATACAGTGTAAAAATATACAATAAGCATATTTAAGTCACTAAAAATATAAATATATGAACGTGAAGACACTGGATGAGTGCAAGCAGCATAGCCAAGTAACCTGCAGCTGAAGAAAGTCGAGAGAAAGGAATAAATGATGTGGTGTCAAGGCAAGGATGGAGGAAAAAACAACGCAATACGGCTGTAATATATTGGCCTACAGCTCTGATGCGTTTTTAATGCAAGTCAAATTAACAAGAACATAGTATAACAATGAAAATAGACAACAATAATATTGACTGTGATTGATTATAAAGCTTGATGAGTGATTTCATATTTTTTACGTGATTCCTAGATCTTCTAATAAACATAGTTTTGATGCTCAATGGCAAAATGTTTTCAGGTGGCTCAGACATAATGAAGAGGGAATGATATGCTCTGTATGCTGGAAGCATTGGGGAGCCAATGTGTTTGGGGGCTTCGGAAAACAGCCAAGCAGATACTATAGGCTCGATGCAACTTCAGTCCAATTAAATGACTACTAGTCCTGGACAGGCAGAGGAGAACAAAAAAACACATGAGGGTAAAATCATATGTACATATGTACATATACATTTGTAAAAAACAAAAACAAATCAAATATGTAACATGTTAATATGTACAGAATAGATTTATTGCTTGTTTTTGGTTGGTATTGTATTAGGGAAAACATTGTATTGTGCATTAGCTGCTCAAGTGGACGTGGACAAAAGGGCAGATTTAGCACTATAATAGTTCCAGCTAGCATTTCTCAACTCTGCATCCGTTCAAATGTTTTGTATTATTATTAAGTGTCATAAGATACACAAAACAAAAAAAAGATTTATTTAAACAACAATAAAGAGTATCGTTTGGCCTCCAAAAGTTAAACATGGTCTGGATTTGATCTCCCACCATAACAAGTAAAAATGTGAAAGTCAGCAACACTACCAACTGCGACATTGCTGGACTTGCAGTGTTAACAACTTTTTGAACTAAATTACTAAATAAGGTGACCAATAGAGGTTGCTGTTTGAAAGTCTTAGGCACTGAGCCGCACCAAACAACCATAGAAGCTTGCGTTTTCCTAAGAGGTTTTGGAAAAAGCATGTGATCAAACGAGGCTTTGGATGTCATCAATCACGTGGTATTACAAGCCTCGGCCCTTTTCACATGGATTAGAATCGGTTGAAATTTCAAAGCATGCCTCGATCGGAGGATTTACTTCAGTCTCCTGATCAACAATAATTTAAAAACTTTTGCCTCCTTGGTATTATTGAGGCTGCGGAAGAGAAAATATGAACAGAACTCATACGAAAATCAATATAATAATTTTAATAAGTGTGCTGGCACATAAAACCTAAACTAAAACTGGATTCAACTCTGTGACAGTGATGTCAGATTATCTAATTACCAACTTCACACAGGCTTCTTAGCTATCCAATATATGGGAAGCACTACTTATAAATAACTGGGCATGGAGGAAAGCCCCGGTGCCTGTCAGTAGAGATCAAACAAAGCTTCGGACGTCATTAATCACCTGGTGATCATACATCTGAATGATACATCTCTACGAGAGAAACGCTGGTAAAACATTCATAAAATACGGTAGATCCAATGCTTAATTTAAGATGTGATATTATAAACTAATGAGCAAATATTCCTGACATAAGAATTACAAATGCAGTGTTGCCAGTGTTATCATCAAAACTATATATAAACGAGTAATCATTGGGACTCGAACCCTTTGTAAAACAACTGCATATCCATCCACAGCTCTACACTTTGAGCTACCAGACAGCTGATGTTCCTACCAAAATTACCAAACAATTCTAACAATAGTCTATGGTATTGGGCCTACCCGTTTGTTATTGACAATGAATGATGTGTAGCAGAAACGTTTTGAAATTCACCAGCTTGTGAATTTTCTTAGTTCTTGACAAATTAGGCTGTATACTAATTTAATTTCATATGTTTTAAAGCATAGTTGGAAAGCACCATGTTTTTAAAAACCCCATTAGATGGTTGTGTGACATCCGAAAGCTTCAAAGGTCATCAATCACGTGATATTGTTGCTCAGATACAAGCCTCGGCCCTTTCGTTCGAGCAGACTGGGTTGAAATTTCGGAGCCAGCCTCTGAGCCTCGTATTTGTGTGTCCCATCACTACTGTTAAGATTTGGTTGCTGAGTGAGTTGGGTGCCTATCAGATGCTCTATGTAAGTGGGTTCGTAGCCTGTCTCATGAGGATGTGTTATTTCCACATCCACATCTGTTTCATGTATTTCCATGCTAATATTTCCGATCTGACATGCTACAGTATATTATATTAAAGTATAATATACACCGATCAGCCATAACATTATGACCACTGACAGATGAAGTGAATAACACTGATAATCTCGTTATCATGGCACCTGTCTGTGGGTGGGATATATTAGGCAGCAAGTGAAGGTGTCAGAACACACAGTGCATCGCAGTTTGTTGCGTATGGGGCTGCGTAGCCGCAGACCAGTCAGGGTGCCCATGCTGACCCCTGTCCACTGCCGAAAGCGCCTACAATGGGCACGTGAGCATCAGAACTGGACCACGGAGCAATGGAAGAAGGTGGCCTGGTCTGATGAATAACGTTTTCTTTTACATCATGTGGCTGGCCGAGTGTGTGTGCGTTGCTTACCTGGAGAACACATGGCACTAGAATGCACTATGGGAAGGAGGCAAGCCAGCAGAGGCATTGTGATGCTTTGGATAATGTTCTGCTGGGAAAACTTGGGTCCTGCCATTCATGTGGATGTTACTTTGACACGTACCACCTACCTGAGCATTGTTGTAGACCATGTGCACCCTTTCATGGCAACGGTATTCCATGATGGCATTGGCCTCTTTCAGCAGGATAATGCGCCCTGCCACAAAGCAAAAATGGTTCAGGAATGGTTTGAGGAACACAACAACAAGTTCAAGGTGTAGACTTGGCCTCCAAATTCTCCAGATCTCAATCCAATCGAGCATCTGTGGGATGTGCTGGGCAAACAGGTCCATTCCATGGAGGCCCCACCTCGTAACTTATAGGACTTAAAGGATCTGCTGCTAATGTCTTGGTGCCAGATACCACAGCACACCTTCAGAGGTGTAGTGGAGTCCATGTCTCGACGGGTCAGGGCTGTTTTGGCGGCAGAAGGGGGACACACCTTGTGTCACACCTTGTTTTTAATTAATGACATTCCTCACAATTTCATCCGAATAATTGACGCAATGTAACGCAACGCCCACAATCTCCAACGAGAGGCCAATGTTCTCGCCGAAGACTCGGAACGCCTCTATCCTAGTTGGAAAGTACCTCTTTCAAACAGTCCAATGTGCGATTTGTCCGTTCCTGCACTTATTTTATATCAAGTCAAGCGCTGGTCCCATCAGTAGTTATGTACATGTTTCCCCTCCATTAATAGAGACGTAATGGTGGAGTGGGTTGGACATGCAATATAATTATGTTGCAATATTTAGATGCAATATAATTGTAGGCCTATGTGTATGATGCTGCGGAAGTATTTTAGAGAAAATGTTATTTGGCTTTATAGTTAAGATGCTTTGTACGATGTTTGCAAAGTTTATGTGAACATTTTTAAGGCTGTGTGATTTCTGTAATTTTATTTCTTTCAGTATATTACATAACATACTCAACTTTCAATATTGTAAATGAATCACGCCTTGTTTTTGATCAATTACAATCCTTTGATTGTGATTTGAAGGTTAATCATACTATTTAACGCATTGCCCGAAATCTCCCCAATATTGCTTAACGCAAGGCGCAAATGTACTTTCTTCCTTTTCGGGAAGCGGGTTAGTTTGGCTCAGTTCACCTACAACAACCATACTCGGCGAAAAGGCTTGGAACGCCTTATAGCCCACTAGTCGGAAAGCGCCTTGTCTTTTAAAACAAGAATGTTCCGAAATCTCTGTGACATCCGCCATCACGTGGTATTTCTTTCTCCGAAGCAAGCCACGGCCCTTTCACTTTAAGCAAACTGGGTTGAAATTTCGAAGCAAGCCTCGGAGCCTCGGCTTCATGCGTCCTATTTCTAGCTTTTCACATAGGGACGTTGTCCTCATCGACAGTGGTGTCAATCTGATTGTATCATCTAATCACCCTGCCTTATCCTAACTCTTCCTTTCATTGTGGTGACACAAGAAGTAAATAAGTTTTGTTGAGTCTTTTTGGTGGGTAAAAATAAGAACTACTATCCCTAAAGCAATTGGTTAACAGCCCTTTTTTGCTTTAAGTTTTAGAGTCTAACACATCCAAAATCTTCCATAGCTTTTCAAATGGGTTGAGATCTAGTGACTGCAAAGATAATAGCATATGATTCACATCATGTTCAAAACATCAGACAATTCAGTGCCATTGTTGCCCCAATAATGAGCTCTCTTTCAAAGTCACTTAGATCCTTTCCTCTTGCATTTTTAATCGAAAATCGAGGTTAACTGGGCCTGCTCAGCATTTTTATACATGCCACAGAACATGATAGGAGGTTAATTGCATAATTGTATCATGCATTACATCTGCGTGGAAGCATCTGCATTCATTTTCATTCACTCTTTTATTCTGATTTTTCCTTTTATTTGTCACCCATCTGTATGTGCCAAGTGGCAGAGGAAGAGATGAGGTGTTTTTGATGAGGATCATGTGTCTTAGAACTAATCAGATGTAAATTGTGGTGGCAATTCAAAGTCCATCCAGTAGAACCCTTTGGAAGTAGGTACAGAGGCAAAATTCTATTGGCACAATAACAGTTTTATTAAATGTGCAGGAAAAGATACACAAAATACAGGATCAGTGAAATCTCTGACGTGGGTAAGAAACTCTTATAATACTTATAGGAGGCAAGGGGTGGTTTGATGCTCCACAGCTGTCAACAAAGCATGTTTACGTAATTCCTATCCATTCCTACCCCCTGTTGTGTTTCTTCCCCATTCTTCCCCATTCTGCGATTCATAGTTTTCAGTCACGTGATTGCTCTGAGAGGGTGGCGGACAAAACATTGTTAAAATATGGTGGCTAACACTGGGAATTCTATGGAGCTAGTGCAGAAGCTGGTAAAATTTTCTACTTTTACAGCCCATGAGTGTTTAGATCACATCACAAAACATGAAAAACAAAGTTATGCAAACAAACTGCAAGTCTTAGGCGCTTGTGACCCATATACAGGCGTTATTTACATTGTTAAAAACAGTGACATCCCTGCCAGAGCTGAACTTTGGGGTTGTGTACTACACTATATAACTTGTGGAGAATCCATCCCCTTACGTACACTGCTACCAAAGTACAAAAGTACAGACAGCTATCTGTACATTCAATCAGGGTGGGTCAATAATGCAATTTTTTGGGAGGTGAAGGAGAAGAAATTCTTCATTGTCAAAGTGAAGTTGCGTGCTAATTTACTTAAACTACTGTTGGTTCTATGGGTGGTCAGTGTAGTGTAGAGCAGTTAGTATAACACAGAATCTTGTGCCAAATGTACCGGTAATAATATACATGTTTTCCTAATGTCAGGTAAACCTTTCCTACTGTTTAAATGATCCACTATTGACAGCCTGGGTTGCTTTGTAGAAGGTTGGATTGGTGCGATTGTCTCCTGTATTAACTTTGTTATTAATTTAGCTAACGCTATATGTTTAACAAGAGAGGTTTAGCTAGCCTCACTAAATTTAGCTAGGCCATTGGAGTTGGTTGCATCGGTGCAGACGAAAACAGACCATGTCAATCATTACAATGATTACATGTAGATATGATTGCCAATACAATATATATGCGGTTAGCGCATCCAATAGAACTGCAACTACCTGGCATTTAGTATGATAACTGTAACTAGTAAAAGTATTACTAGTAAAAGTATTAAAAGTTGTCGATGCTGGGCAATGGAAGGAGACTGTGTTTTGCCCGCCAAGTGGGCGTTCCCATATGTTGTGACGACACATGAAAACTATCAATAAAGCACATCGATCTGTGTTAGCCCGCAATCCTGACAAATGGTTTATAACAACATCAACATTTGAGAGTTTTCCTCTCTGGGGCAGGAGAAGCACTCTTCTGCTTGACCATCCTGTAATCCTATGGTTTAGACACATTTCTATCCTAATAACTATGTTTTACCTAATACATTTATTAACAACAAACACAGAAACAGAAACGTCCATAACAACATCCAAATACCTGTATCAGCCCTAGCCGAAGTCAAGTTGCTCAGTACAGAATCATAGAGGTGGGGTAACCGCTGTTCTCCCACTGAAATACAAAAAGCTGCTTATCTTCTTTCATAGGTGTTTCTAAGCCAGGGCTCCAGACTGCAACCAAATGGTTGCATTTTACAACATTTTTGATGTCTTTTTCAGTAAAATTTTCGGTTGGCTGCGCAAGTGCAACCTTTAAAAACGTCTTATATAATTTTGTTTCATGATTTGGTTAAACCATAATGTGAATGAGTCTAATCCTGATAGCCTATCAAACTCTACTTCTGTCAGTTTCACGAATTGTGTGTGTGGCTGTGTATGGTCCACTCTCTCCCTCTCACTCACCCCTCCTCCACACGTGGGAGTAACTGTGACAACAGTTGTTGGTGGCCGTAATTGTTCAAGGCTGTGAAATACCATTCAAAGATCTGGTTCAGTAAAAAAGTTGTAAAAAACGTCCCATCACTAGTCATTTTTGGTGACATTCAAATCAAACATGCGTAAGCACAAGGTATTTACTAAAATGTGAGATTGTAAATGTAATGTAAAAAAAGTATAATGTTCTATAGAAGGTCTGTGCTGTAAATAAGAATGTGTTCTTGGCATACTTACCAAGTAACATAATGGTAAAAATGCTCTATTATGTGAAAACATAATTACATTCTTAACCAAAACAGTCCAATGTCCCAGTGCTAGTTGCCTAATCATAGATGTAAGGGACTGCATTCTAAACATGACATGATTGAATTATGGAGTACCAGGTTTGAAAAACTTGTTGCTGTCCCTGTCCAAGTTCCTCCTGGTTGTGTTGCAGAGCAAGACGATAACTGGTGGTTTCAGCCCCCACTCTGCTGTCAATCCCCCCCCCCCCGGGTTGTCCCTGTCCTTGTCCATCTGGTCATGATTCTCACCTGGATTAGGTTTTATAGACTCTGGACACAGCCCCTATGCATTTATTAATTATTACAACTTGTAATCTTAAAATTTTCACCCTTAAAATGTTCTTCCTAAATTTTGGCCGCTTTTAGAGAGTTTTTCCTAGCCACTGTGCTTCAACACTGTAGTTGCTTGCTACTTGGAGTTTCAGGCTGGATTTTTTATAAAAGCACTTTGTGACAACTGCTGATGTAAAAAGGGCTTTATAAATATATTTGATTGACTGATTGATTGAATTGATCTCTACTTAGAAATAAACTGATATGCCAAATATAATTACATAAGACATTTTTTTTGGGGGGGTGCAACCATATGCTGGTGCCAACAACTGAAAAACTCAGTGGCACTGGAGCCAGCAGTGGAAACTGGGCCCAGTATGCAGAAAGATGGACCACAGTACGAACATCTTATGTGAACTAATTGGATATCAGATTATATGATACCAAAAGCCTATGCTGGGATCTTGGAAAACAAACTAAAATTTTTCTGTCTAGTCGGAAACTACACTGCTTCCTATTCCTACAAACAGGTAATGGTGTTTAAAATGTAATGTTGAGATGTGGAATTCTGCAGAGCTAAACCCTCTGGCTGTTTCATTCAGCCCAAGGCATCGGAGGCCAGACTGCATGCTGTATTACATCAGTCTTTTCTGTTTGTAAGTAAACAAACAGATCTGTGTATGCTTTGGGTTTGATGGCAAAAAATAACCCCTATTCCTGTTTCTCAAACTTGAGCATGTTGGTGAAATGTACTGCCTGTCTGTTCCAGAGCATGAACAACAGTCCTTGTCTTACACCTCTCTCAGTTTTTGTTAAGTCCATGCTCTGACCTTCACCTAACATTAGTGATTCTGAGAGGGTTCTGTCCCATCTCGTTTTCTAGCCTTCTCCTCCTGGGTATTCCAAGGTCTCTAAACACTCTCAAATCACTACCTCTCATGCTGGAAGCTGTAATCAGTAAATCATTGTGCCCTTCTATATTGGGATTAAACATACATTCGTCTTGTTGCTACTCCAAACCGTGGCATCTCTGAAGCACTATATAGGAATTCACTTTTGTTTCCATCCTCCCTGAATTCACTGCCGTGATTTCTTAAATGAATATAACAAAATTGTAATCTTTCCATTGAGGATATTTTTTCAATGGAAGTGATTATTTTGATTGTATATTTATGATAAGAGCATAGAGACGTAAAAAAGTATATGCCCGCTTTCTGAGTTCATCCCAAAATGTGTTTTTGACAATTTCCTGCAATTTTAAACTGAGAGAGGAGTGCAAAGATACATACACATAGAGAAAGGAGTACAGAGAACCACTGGACACTGTGGTTATTAGGTGATGTGTTTTTCACCTCTCGTAATGTAGGCTACCTCTAATAAAATGATAGAAGTACTCATTAGTTATGCTGGATAGCTAGTTACCCAGTACCTATAGCCTACTAGGCAACTGGTTGCATTATTGATAACAAAATGCTAAGTCAATTTCTATAAATCTGAAAGTAGACTTAATAAGTAGTTCAAAAAGAGGTAGACTACCTTTGTCTGGTTAACATGTTGTAGCCAAAATCAGTTTACTTTTTCACTCATAATGGGATTTATGTTGCTCAGAAGTGCTACTTTTGACTCGTATGTCCATAGGATATCCATGAGAAGTAGTTCTAAGAGCGTTTTGACAAAACTGAGTTGACTTTTTTAACAGTCGCATAACTTTCTTTAAATACAATAAGTATAACATTGTTTTGTTATCTGTTCACTTAGATTCCCTTTATTTAAAATGTTTTTGTAGAAGAACAAAATATAGTTACAGAAGAAAGAGGACCTCTGCACACTCGAAATCAATGCAGTTTTCAATTTATTTCAGCTATTAGTCAACTGACCTTCATCAGAGGAAAACAATACCAACAATTGAGAAAATCTGAAACGGGGTAAATACACTTTGATGGCTTTTTCATATTTCTTTTGTATTGCTGGTCCGCTTTCATATTGCATATTTTGTGACTTCTACATTTGTTAATGCACCTGAATGGTGGCTTAAAGGCTCTTCATGACAGTCAGGGTGTGTTCATGAATTATTCGCTGTTGTGTTGATATATTCGTAGGCGTTTGTGATCTGCAGATACAAGAGGCAGGACATTTTCTGTTTCTTTCTCCCTCCCTTAGGTATGTAGAATGGGCATGTAGTGTTTTTTTGTAGGCATTATGCATTAGCTCTACCAGAGCCTTTTGCTGTGGCAAGAATGTATTTTTCTTGCGGAAGGTGATTGCAGCAGGGCTGCAGTAGTGGTGCAGGGGCTATAGTGCTGTCTACACTCTGAGAATACTCTACCTGCTGCAGTATGAATCATTTATGCTGAGGAAGTGGGAGAGGAAACAATGTGTTAGTTCAACACTCCACCTGAGCACCAAACCTCTTTGGAGTTATTGGGTTAATGTCAGGATCCATTCTAAAAGAAATTACAATTAAGTCTTAGACCATCAGAGAAATTTATTTAAAGTCAATTAGCTGAGCAATAAGTGTTCATTTGTTTTTGAAGAAAACACTATATATATAATATTGAAATAAACAACGAAAAATAAAAAGTAACAAAAATCATTACTTTACAAAACAGCTTTCTGTTCATTTCTCGGTCCAAGGGAATCCATACAGTTTCAATTATGTTGAGGTTGGAGCTCTGAGTTGGCTAATCTAAGACTGTGTTTTCCATCTGCATATTTCTGTTCCAAGGATGTTTTGAGTGTCTTTGCAGAGTGTTTGGGACTTTATTGTGTTGATAGATAACGTTTTTGCCATAATTTAAAGATCGATATTTCTTCTAAGATATGTAATCACAGTCTAAGCGTATGTTTTGGTCTCAGGTTACTATGCCAGATGCTGAGAAAATACTTGCTTGCCATCTGTAGCTGGTGATTGGTTCTTTTAAGGAACTGGCCTTTTAAGCACTGACCATCAGGTGCCGACACCATTTGGGTCTTCAACTGCATTTTCTTTCTTCAACTTGCCCAGTTTCTTTACATTTCTTCATGACATATCTCCCAAGATATCACCTATCTTACCTTTTGGACAACACAAGATGTTCTGGTTACTTTTTATTGTATTAATGTTTATTTATATTTATTGTAATGTTATATTGTTTTTAGGAGCAAATCAACACTTCCCAGGTAAATTGCCTTAAACGATTTTGTCAGATGGACTAAGACTTCTGCATATTTCTGTGTTAGAACAGTTGAGGCCAGAAATATTCACACCCTTGAACTATTTAAAAATAATATATATATAATTAAGTAGAACATTTTGAAGCAAATGGTTTTCACACATTATCCTTGAGGTTTTAAAAAAAATATATATATATGCACATGAAATTATATTATATGTATATATTCTAATCTAAAAAAATAAGTAATGTTTATTATTGTTATATAAACATCAATGGCATGGACAAAATTATTGTAACCTAATATTTGATAATATTTAACTACAGTTATCCTTTGGCAAAGATAACTGCAGTTAAATCGTCATTGTAACAATCAATAAGCTCCTGCATTTTTCTGTTGGCAACTTAGCCCACTCTTCAGCTGCAAATGACTCCAGTTCTGCAACGTTTCAGAGATGCGTTTGCCAAGCTGCTGATTTTAGCTTTCACCATTGGTTTTCTATTTATTCATGATCTGGACTTAATGCTGGCCAGCAATGAGGCCATTTTAGCAGTGGGGACTTCCTGGGCTTCCTACCATTAAACCCATTTTGGTTAAGTGTACAAAGGACGGCGCAGACAGAAGGTGTGCTGCAGCTCAACCTTTAAATATTTAGCAGTTGTGCAAGGTGGTTTGTCAACCATTTCAACCAACTTTCCACAACATCTGAAACCCTGTTCTTTATTAAATACAGTTAATAAAACTGTCACATCCAGTGCAGTGCAGGATGACGCTGTGTTGTTCGGTGCATTTGATAAATAAACCTTGGAACTTGAACTTGGAGTATGGACATCTGTTTAATTTTGTTATTGCTCTCACTTGTGTTCCTGATCACCATCCCTGTTTAAGTTCCTTGATTCCTCATTGTTTGGATTTTGTTTCTGTGTTCTGTTTTCATGTTGTTGATGTACTTTCTGTTGTAAAGTTCTGTTACGTTAGTTATGTTATTAATGTCCTCCGTTCTCCTTTCAACTGTGTTGTGACTCCTGCATGCAATGTTACAAATACATTATACATGGGTTCTAAAAAGCTCTTTACAAAGACCCATAGATTGTAGGTTTACATATACTGGCTGTTTCTCGTTAACTATTGTCATGTCTAAATGGCCATTTCCCAGTTTGCTCATTAATCTTTTTTTAACCTGTGGAATGGTTTAAACTGTCAGTCAAGGCCAGTTAGTTAACAGTACAGCTGCCATGTCAACATAATTGTCCATGGTGACAGATTAGGGCAATGGCAGTTAAAGAACACATTATTCAACTGTTGGGTACAGATGGGGCGGAGGGTGTAACAGTGCACTGAATGAAAGAAAGCTGGACAAATAGTGGATTGAGAGGCTGATACAGTGGGTGGTTGTGTACTGCAGGGCTTTGAAACAGGCATTCCATCAGGCACTAATCTGACTTGTGATATTTAACCCCGGAGCTTGCAGTGAATACATGGCAGTCATTGGGCTGATGAGCCTCTTCCTGTGATGATGTACATTATAGAGAATGGGCCAGTCATTGTCCAGATGGTCAGAGACAGTGCAGAGTGGCCAGCAGCAAGGCATCAGTGGAGATGCTAGTTGTGCCAAGATGGGAACCTGCTGCAGCTGCCTTCCTTTTTGTCAGGAGGCTAAATGCCGTGCTGAACATGAACAGGTTGTGCTGGAACTGGAGGCCCCTGGTCAAGACATAGAGGAAAACGAACAAGACATAGAGGAGAACACAAAATACAGTTTGGAATCCATTGAAGAAAATGCAAGGTAAACCCTCAGATGATAAGCCTAGTTAGTTACTTAGTTTGAATTTTAATCATTGTCTGATAACACCATCAAAATGTACACATTTTGCATTTACGTTTTTAGATATATTGCTTAGGAAACGAGGTGGCTGAGTGAAAAGGGTGGATAATAGTTTTTGAGTTGTAGAATGCTTGCGGTTTATCACTTGTCATTTCATGATGCAGAGGGAGGGTCCTGTGCACCTGTGAGTTGTTTGCTCCTCTAGAAGGAAAGCACTGGGTCTGTTTGTACTGATTAAATTCACATGCCAGCGCCTCGGCTGTCTCCTGTCTGTCTGCTACATTCTGTCAGAAAGACACTGGGAAAGGAGACACTGCATGAATGAGCAGCAGGTTTATGATCTACTGTAGGAAGTGATTATTAAATAGGTAATATCAGGAGAAGAGAATGATAACTGAGAGGAAGCTGTTATTTAGTTGTGTTGTCACTGAATTTTGCGAAGTTCATTCGTCTGAGAATATCTATGTTGTCCTCCAGCAAAAGCCCATGATGCTGGTGCTTCAATCCTAGTTCAATCCTAGAGTTCTTACTTTAATTGTTGGGACAGTGAAGCATTTTTTCTTCTAAACTTTTAAAAATCTATTTAACTCCAGAAGATTGGATTTTAAATTAAGGAGTTGTGCTTTAAGTATAGATTCTCAGCTTTTATTTTAGGGTATTTGTGTATCACCATTTAGAAATGATAAGACTTTATTTACAAAGTCCCGCTATGCTTGGAAATAAAATGTCTTGGGACAGATTCATACTATGTCCAAAAATAGTTTGCATATCCATTGCATGCAAAACCTGCCTTAACTCTGTGAGTCTTTGACCCCAGCAGATGCTGGGTAACTTCTCTGTTGGTGCTCTGGCAGGCCTATATTGCGGCCATCTACATTTCATGTGTTTAAGAGGTCTTTTTGCTTTCCAGTTTCATCTTCACAAAAGGAAGGCATTTTCAATTGGATTTAGATCTGGAGATTGACTTGGCCAATCAAGGACTTTATAAAATGTCTTGGGAGCTTTGGCAGTTTATTTGCCGTATGATGAGGCACCATCCAATGGGTTTGAAGACTTTTACTTTAATGGACACTTTGTTTTTGTACACTTCAGAATTCATCCTGCTTTTGCCGTAAAACAAGTCATACAGTTTTAAGTAGCAGCAATAAATACTTAAGCCATAACAACCAATTTGTCTCATCTGTCTGGGGAAAGACACGGGGAACGGACACTGAGCAAGTGTATAAAGCCCTGTTGGGCATTATATGAAGTAAAAGAGAAGTGTTGGGGAAGAGGTTAGGGAGTAATCACCAACAGAAACAAACCCCTATGTTGCAGAGGCAGCATTATTTCTGGCACAGTTGTGGTTTGGGAGGTGGTTTGGGAGGGGGGGGGTTATGAATGCTGCCTAACAACGCTTCAGTAAACTACACATCCGTTAGTTCAGTGGATGCATGGAAATTGGAATATCAACTTATTCTCCCTCCAAAAATCCATCGAACGAAAAGGCCAGCCGTGCCTCCCTTAAGTCAGACCCACTTCACCAACAGTCCCGAGACGTTGTGTTGCATGTATCCACCTGCTAACACCTTGCTTGTAGATTGGTATGTTGTCATTATTTGTTTTAGATTATCTAAGCTAAGCATTAGACTTATATTGTCGCCAGTTGTGTTTCCACCGAAGCATAGGCTATTCTAATAGTGAAATTAACAAACAACTTGCGTACTCCGCATAAATTACGGATCTCCACTGATTAATGTTTGTAGATAAATATCCCCAGCAACCTTGAATACTTTATGCCATTTCCTATTCAAGTAGCCTATTTTATGGATTTGGTTGAATTTGGGAATCATTTAATAGAGACGCAAGTATTTGGTTGTGGCTAACCATCCATCAGGAAAGCTAATGTTTGCAGGCCCCACCTGAATTCCATTCTAACCACATTTCAGCCTTAACATCTAAGTACCTTGAAAAGCTTGTGATACATGTCCCCTGTAACTGCATTGATTGATGTGATACAGTGTTGGATCAAATGCCTGCCCACCCTGCAGCTATCCAGATAAGAAGGGCTATGTGTTTTATACAGTGGCCTAACACAGCAGTTGTAGTTGGGTACCTTAATCAAGAGAACAATATAAGATGGTAGAACTACAGTATGTGACCAGCAACATTCTATTTATATTTACATGGGCTACATACAGAGGCTGTCAGTTATTGTGGTAAGTTATGGATTGACATTTAAGGCCTGTGACAACTTACATTTATTTCATTCCAAATCAAGCAATGTCCATAGTTTATAATAAAACACAGTATGTCTTTAACATAATGCACTGACTTTTTAACAGAAAAGTTTGTATTAAGGGCAACAATTGAACACATTCTGAAATTGAAATTAATGGTGATTAAATACTGAAGATTATGGCCCGGTTTTGCGGCCACAGATTAAGCCTAGTCTAGGACTATAAAGGAAAGGTCAATGGAGTTTTCTATTGAACTTGATTCTTTAGTCCTATAGGCTTAATCTGTGTCTGCAAAACCGGCCCTACTGTATGAGATTAATCAGGTAGGATTATTTTAACCGTTTGACAGCACTACTTTTTATATATTTTTGTGTTCTTGTTATTTCACATATTTTATTGAAAAGCGTTTCTGTGTCATCTGTATTTATATTTGTAATGTAATATAGTTGTGAAGTGCCCCAAAAAAGCGTGTCGTTTTCATTAGTACAACTCCCCCCGCCAAATGGGCTGATGCACCATGCAACACCCGGGCTGAAAAGGAGTCCCACTCCCTAGGCTCATTGATGCACATGGGGAGTGAAGGCTGGCCTGTGTGGTTCGATCCAACAGACGAGCTACTGTAGCTCAAATTGCTGAAACGGTTAATGCTGGTACTGATAGAAAGGTGTCATAACACACAGTGCATCGCAGTTTGTTGCGTATGGGGCTGCATAGCCGCAGACCAGTCATGGTGCCCATGCTGACCCCTGTCCACTGCCGAAAGCACCAACAATGGGCACGTGAGCATCAGAACTGGACCACGGAGCAATGGAAGAAAGGAGCCTGGTCTGATGAATCATGTTTTCTTTTACATCACATAGATGGTGTGTGTGCGTCGCTTACCTGGAGAGCACATGGCATAAGGATGCACTATGGGAAGGAGGCAAGCCGGCGTAGGCAGTGTGATGCTTTGGGCAATGTTCTGCTGGGAAACCTTGGGTCCTACCATTCATGTAGGCCCCACCTCGCCACTTACAGGACTTAAAGGATCTGCTGCTGACATCTTGGTGCCAGAAACCACAGCACACCTTCAGAGGTCTAGTGGAGTCCATGCCTCGACAGGTCAGGGCTGTTTTGGCGGCATAATGGGGACCTACACAATATTAGGCAGGTGGTCATAATGTTATGGCTGATCGGTGTATATCTCAATGTCTTGGCTATGATATGAAGGGCGTGATGCATGCTGCTGTTTTTTGAAAAACGTCGCATGCCATAACAACAATCAGCTGTTTGATAATTAGGCTACTTCATTTGGCAGTGCCAGGCTGGAGAGAGGCGGGGCTGCAGCACCCACTACAACTGTAGCAACCCCACTTATATATTCTTATACATTTTACTCTTCTGTATTGCACCCTAACAAACCATCCACAAACAGCAGTTCATACACAAAGTTAAATTGTCTTACTTAGTGATTTTCATTATACAGTATATCATTAATGTATTACAGAAATGTTTAATTAATTATTAGAGTAATGAACAATTAATGTGTTGCAATAAAATTTGTTTTTATAGAGGTTAGCCAATAAGTGCAATTAAGACCAGATGCTGAATTAAGAGTCACATTTACGTGGTTGGCATTGACAAACCACACACAGTGCTTGTATTATTCATATTCCTTTTTAGTATTATTATGAAAAGCTGTAGAAGGATATCATAATGAACAACGGTAGCCTTCTTAAAGAGCAGGTGAAGGCACATTTAGTGAAAATGTAATACTTTTGCTTTGTAGTCTCAAAATGACCAAATATATGCTGTAGACTTCAACCAGACCCAAAGAAGAAACTAGGCAAAAACCTACAAATAATGGTTAGGTTTAGAATTAGGCATTAAGGTTAAGTTAGGCATAAATGGATATGTAGATTAAGGTTTAGATTGGGTTAGGATTTGTGTTACATTTAGGATTAGGGGATAGGGAAAATACGGAATAATTTTTTCTGCTCATAGAAAAACAAGATGTAGAAAAACAGAGGTTTGTGTCTGGGTGTGAGTGGGTGCGTGCTCGTAGTGCGTGCTTGTAGCTGGTAGTGCTCGTGGTGCGTTCCTGCCTTATTTGGAACAGGTCCAGCTAAAAAAATGTTTTTCTCTTATCAACCACTAGGTATTGCTGTTGAATCTTCCTTAACCACTTTCAAACTGTCATATTCGAGATCAGCCAACCCCAGCAACTATCCTTAAGAAATCAAATTTAGTTTACATACAGTAGATGAGTATTTAAATTGTTCATTTTATAACATGTTCATGATCGTTCCTGTTTTCTTAAATTTTACCATGGTTATATCTTATACATTATCTTCTCAATATTCTGATTATGCACGTATCTCTGTAATGATGTTATTACCCATTGGTTCTATCAAATCAACATCAATCTGTCATATTGTTTGATATGGATTGATTAGAGGTGCTGGGGCTTTGTTTTTACTATAGGTCTTGACAGAGGTTAACAACAGTCAAGAGTGATCCATTTGTAAGACTTAAGGGAACACGTAATCATCACAGTTTAACACCAAGTCAATTTAACTTCTGGGATATCAATCTGTCCAGTTAGGAAGCGTAAGCGATTGTGAGTCAGTGTCACCTGTTTTGGTGCAAATGATTTGCAGGTGATGGCCACAGAGAATTGCTCTCTCCTTATCCTTCCTGGATTCTTCTCTAGTTTTAAAAACTAATTCCTCGAGCTGGGCAGGGCCGTAGAAGGGTATCAACCCAACTTCAGGACCCGTATCTGCTCCTTTGTGCGAGGAGGAAGAAGAGGAGCACTGCCAGAGCCCTACAAAATGACCTCCAGCAGGCTACTGGGGTATGTATGTTTCTAAGCAAACTGTCGGAAACATACTCCATGAGGGTGGCATGAGGGCCCGACATCCTCTAGTGGGACCTGTGCTCACAGCCCAGCACTGTGCAGCTCGATTGGCATTCGCCAAAGAACACCAGAATTGGCAGATCCGCCATTGGCACCCCATTCCCTTCACAGATGAGAGCAGGTTCACACTGAGCACATGTGACAGATGTGAAAGTGTCTGGAGATGCCGTGATGAACGTTATGCTGCCTGCAACATCATCCAGCATGATCGGTTTTGCGGAGGGTCACACAGACCTCCACGTGCTAGCCAACAGTACCCTGACTGCTGTTAGGTACTGGAATGAAATCCTCAGACCCATCGTCAGACCTTATGCTGGTGCAGTATGCCCTAGTTAACCCTGGTGCAGGACAATGCCCGGCCTCATGTGGCCAGAGTGTGTAGGCAGTTCCTGGATGATGAAGGCATTGATGCCATTGACTGGCCCTCAGGTTCCCCAGAACTGAGTGCATTTGAGAATGTCCTCTGGGACATTATGTATCGGTGCATCCACCGCCACCAAGTAGTGCCACAGACTCTCCAGGAGCTCACTGATTCCCTGATCCAGGTCTGGAAGGAGATTCCCCAGGACACCATCCGCCGTCTCAAAGCAGCATGCCCAGATGTTGTCGAGAGTGCCTACAGGCACGTGGGGGCCATACACAGTACTGAGTCACATTGAGTTGCGGTGATGAAATTCACGCAAGTTGGAGCAGCCTGTGATTTGAATTGTTTACTTTGATTTTCGGTGTGAGTTTAAATCCAGCCCTCAATCGGTTGGTGATTTTGGTTTCCATTGACTGTTATGTCATTTTGTTCTTAACGAATTACACAGTATGCAGTAAAGATTTTGATCTTTTATTTATTTCGTTCATTGAGAGCCGATGTGTGATTTCAGTATTCCCTTAATTTTTTTGAGCAATGCACTTACAGCTTGTACTCCCAAGGCAGTCACATTTCACGTTTGAAAAAATGTCAGGCCTATCCAGCCCTATTTGTCTGTCGATCTGTCCTGTTTGCTGGGGAAGAGATGGTCCAGGGCGGGACTGGAGGATTCTGGTTGCATATTGACACAAGGTCATCACTTACTGCTGATCTGAGTGCATGGCAGCTGTAATGTGAAACTATTGCTATTAAGCGCTGGAATGAACCGACTGCTTTACCTATTGGGGTAAACCAGACCCTACCTCATTATACCATTGCTTTTCTCTCTACTGATATAGTTTTCTGTAAATCTCTTCATCACCCGAGTCCGTTACCAGAGAAAGCCTGAACCGCATAGGTGCTAACGGACTTACCTATACGAGATAAGAGACTGGGCTGATACAGCACAAATACCCCTTTCTGATGCTGCACTCTTCTCCCTCCGTTTCCCAGCACACTCACCCTCTTAGCTAGCCCTCTACAATCAATGCAGGTACAGGGGATAGAGTTCTCTGTGTGGGTGTTGCATCCTGGGTGGGGATATTTGCTTTCTCCGTTGCTGGACTGTGAAGATGGAAACCCTCAGGACTGTCAAGGAATTGTTGGCCTAGTTTGAGGGAAGGGTGCTGGGAGTCCGGATTCATCCAGGCACAAGCTGTGGCCTGCAAGCTGCTTACTGCAGCTGGTCACACTGTAGGAAGGAAGGAGTGCTGAAAGGAAAGCAAAGGATAGAAGAAACCGGAGTAACCAACAGAGTTGCAGGACTGGACTTCCCATTCTGAACTACTGCAGTGCTGTAGAGAGAAAGCTCTCTGAGCACTGACCTCCAGTCAAAATTATTTTCTAGTAGCAGGAAAGACAACGGTAAGGCTCTTTTATTGCTATTTGAAAGAGTAAACATGGCAAACTATATGAAAGACCCAATATGTGTGTTAAGTATTTAATATGTTCTTCATTCAGCATTGAGATGAGGATATTATGATTCTATATTCGTGTCTTACTCAGGGATAATTCATGAACTATGCACTAAACAGCCTTTTAAACCCAACCAATATTGAGTGTCATATTATGATATTTATGATATGTTTTTTCTTTTTGTGCCAGACAGTGGTATTACTATCAATGTTGCTACTTTGACCTGGCACCCGTTTGATATTATCCAAACATTTCTCTTAAGTATTAGAAACTTAACAGTATGGGATTTCTGTGCCCGATAACATTTTTGTACTGAAAAATAGATGTAAATAAATGCATTTGTGGTCCAAATGAATAACAGATAATCAAAATTATTATTTCTTAACTCAATATTAAAATTGAACGAAACGCATATGTACAACTTCAACAATCGATCTACGGCTGTGGATACAAAATAATCAGAAGTATTTCTGCTGACGCACCACAAGCAAACACCCCTAGTAGGAGGTAAATTTCAAAGTATACCTGAAACTGCTCTTTTTAGTCCGGGCTCTGGCTAGGTCACTCAATGACACTCAGAAAGACTTGTCCCGTAACCACTCCTGTGTTCTTTTGTCTGTGTGCTTAGGCTCGAATGTCCAGAAGGAAAACTGTGCTTTTGCTTTGTCATTATGGGGTATGGTGAGTAGATTGATGGGGGGAAAAGAAGGAAAACAATAACCCAGTTTTTAATTTGTAAAAATTCACAGAAAGTGAGGTCTTATCCAGGGACGTCACTAGAAATTCATGGATAGGAGGGCTAAGCCTCATTTAAGGGGATCTGGGCACACTCCCCAAAACATATTTTCATCATGTACTTTTACATCATGTATTTTTACCCATTGAGGAACAATGGGTGTAAAATCTATCAAAATAAGGTTATTTTTGGTCAAGGCTGGCTAAAAGTATACCTGTCTTGTCTTAGACACTGATCTAATATGCCTTACTTAAATTCTATCCAAATAAAGAAATTAAAGTTCACTCTGTCCTTATCCATTCAACACCAACAAAAGGCACAAAAATGGCTGTACTATGTAGCTAAAATACTTTTGTCAACTATAGTTTATAGTAAATGAGCATATACAGTATATACTGTTTCTAAGCGAGATTTCTCTGAATCAATTTAAAAGAGATTTAGTCATTAGCCTATACATCTCGGAATTAAGTCATTAAAAAAATGTATTATACTTAAAAAAAGAAACATTTAATAACCGGATCTCCCATCCTCTGAATAAAAGAAGTTGAAATATGCTGAAGACTTCAAACCCAAACAAACATGAATCTGTGAAACACGCACGGTTTCGCAACTGTGTTCTGTTGAAACCGAAGAATTGAACATAGGCTAACTAATCTCGTAGAGCCCCCTATTATCGGCATATCCAACAGCAATTTTCTAAAATATCATCTTGTACCGAGTAATCATTCGATCAAGTCACCAATATTTATGATGATTGGTAGTGACGTAAAAATGTTAGCATGTCATTAATGATCATTTTTTAAATTTCAGGGGAAATATTAATATTTTCAGGTAGTTGGTTAGTGAAGTAGTTAAAAAATACATCCCGGCTATTATCGGCCACCGTCCCCAATTATTGGCTAAAGCCCCCTTAAAATAGGCCTAGCGACATCCCTGGTCTTATCTTCATTATATCTGCAATAGATTCTAAGAAATCAGTCAATCCGGATCCATATTTACTGAAGTGTGCCGCTCCTGTCATTGCGAGTACAGTGACGCACATCTTCAATCAAACATGAGTCGTAGGAAAGACTCCTAAAACAGCTTTTGTTTTACCACTCCACAAGGGAGGTGATAGTAGTGAAATGGACAATTACTGACCAATTACTGATCTCTAAGCTTGCCTGTTTGTCATTGGTGAATAAGGAACTACAATTATTTTTAATGATTAACAATACTCTTTTCAGCATTCAATCTGGTTTCAGACCTAAAGACTGTAGCACTATGGCAACAGTACGGGTTGTAAATGATATTGCTAATGCCTTAGACAATAGCAAGTGCTATGCCGCCGTGTTTGTAGATTTGTCTAAAGCCTTTGACACTGTGGACCATGCAATACTTTTGAGTAAGTCATCAAAAGGGCTTAGACTGGATACCTGTCGTTGGTTTCATTACTATCTTAAGGAAAGAAGTCAAGATGTTAGAGTAGACGGCATCCAGTCGGAGCAACTGGAATTGGTAAAAGTGGTCCCATAAGGTTCTATACTTGGTCCATTACGGTTCACTCTCTACATAAACAATCGGTGATAAGACAGGGTAAAATTAATCTATACGCTAACGACACTGCCATGTACCTTATTGCTTTGATGGCTCACCAAGCATTATTGCAGCTGGAGACAGATTTTAAGATACTGCAAGGTCTTTTTTACAACTTAAACTGGTTTTAAATGCCAAGAATACAAATGTTATGATTTTTAATAGGTCCAAATAGCTGGTTGAAAATACGCTTGCACTCACATGCTTAGATGACTCTCAAATTAATCAAGTCTCTGCATATAAATATTTAGGGATATGGCTGGATGATATACTGTCTTTTGAAATACATGTTGATGTATGAACTCTGTAAAAGGCTAAAGATCCAGCTAGTCTTCCTCTATATAAACAGAACATGTTTATCTTACACAAATAGAAAACAAATTGTGCAAGCTACTTTTGTGTTGGTTATAGACTATGGGGATATTGTCTACATGCATGCTACGGCATCTACACTTAAACCACTGGATGCTACTTATCATTGCACACAGAGCTCACCACTGTAGTTTATGTCTAAGTGTGGGCTGGACATGCTCTCGTGTTTGTCTATAAAGCACTTCTAAATAAACTACTATCAGAGCCTCTATTCAGTATCTTCATCATTGGGAAAGTTGATTCCACTGTATAGACTTGCATTTTGCATTTCCTCTTTGACCAAGGCTAAGAGCCTAGGTTATTGGTTGTATTCAAGAGCATTTATTTTTAAATTCTGATCCAGTGATCAAGAATTCAACCAATCAGCTAATGTCTCATGACACTTTATAAAATGCATTTCTGCTCTATGCCATTACGTTATGCGATGGCAAATGCACTTCTCCCTGGACCGCAAATGTAGGGCCCCACCAATTCCCAGATCCCAATGTAACCACTGTGCCTACCTCCTCATACCAGGACTGGTATGTTCAAAAATGTAAGAGTGTCCTACAGTAATACTTTCAGCTGACATTGTAGCTTCAACAAACTCAAAATGTAGGCTTCCACAGATGTTCAATGCCTACAACTCCTTCAAGACTGTTGGAAAAGCATTCCAGGTGACTACCTTATGAAGCTGGTTTGAGAGAATGCAACGAGTGTGCAAAGCTGTCATCAAGGCAAAGTGTGGCTACTTTGAAGAATCTACAATATGAAATGTATTTTGATCTGTTAAAAAACGTTTTGGGTTACTACATTATTCCATTTGTAATATCATTGTTTTGATATCATCACTATTATTTACATGGTGGAAAATAGTAAAATTAAAGAAATACCCTTTCTTGGTATTTCTGAGTATGTGTCCAAACTTTTGACTAGTATTGCATATGAGACTCAAATTTATCCGAATGACAGAAAATGCTGCCAAATTGGTTTAACTTATCTGGCTAATGCGCTAGAGCTGCACGATTAACCGAATTATAATCGAAATTGCGATATTGACATGTGCAATATCCAAATCGCCAACTTGCGCGATTTTCAGCTCCAGCAAATAGGTGAATTATGTGCTTCACGCGAGGCAGCGGCACGGATTTTACATCCGTCATAGTTTTTCTTGCGGCTGCTGTACGTATTTTTGTAGATTACTTAAATACCGGGACTAATTTTGTTTACTTTTTGTTTACTAGATGGTTTTTCAATGTTAGATTGAGTTAGCACTGCAACTGTTGGCGAAGTCGTCTGCTTCAAGCTAGCGAGTGGCACCAAGATATTGTCCCACATACACAACAGCATGGTTAAGTTTCGGCTTGAATGTCGGTGCTTACAAACATGCTTAATATGGATGAAAATATACCTCAAGGGTTGAGTTTTGCCTAACCAGCTATGACAACGGCACAAACGCTGCAAACGCCATTGCATTAAATGAGAAGTTAAACGAATAGTTCGACAGGCTGCACCTTCAAATTAGTAATACGTGTAAAATAGAAAACACTGAAGTTTAACTCGAGTTTTATTCAGTTTAATAGCACATTATGTAGGCCATGATCCCTGTTTTTAAGTGAGATTATTTATACCCTGTGAGATTACACGCTCTTTACACCCATGTTTAAAAATCGCAAATCATGGCCGAAATTGCAATATTTGTCAAAGTAATCGCGATTCAATATTTCATCCAAATCGTGCAGCCCTAATTAATGCGCGTGTTGGATGTCTTATAGTAGGTTAGTATAATTACATGAACTGCCCTCCAGAGATGCAGAGCTTCTTAAGGTGATATTTTTCACCTTGCATGCAGAAAGTCAGCCGTGTTTGATCATATCCATTGAGATTGGGAATAATATCTTTCCAATTCTGTCTAATAGCCAGTTGAAACAATGTTGCAAGTTCAGTAGAAGCTCAATCCAGACTAGACATGTGGAGAAGGTGAAAGCTCAAATAACCTGTCCTTAACCAACTGCAAAGCGTTCCAAATGTGAATTATATTGTATTTTTTATTATTATCAATATATTTTCTTACAATATCGTCTAATTTACAGTCTGTATTTCACATTATCACACCGATCCGAGATCCGTGGCCTCCATACCTCATCTGATTTGGGATCCTGTTATCAACTACATAATGTTGTATCTGACCCAGACGGATAACGGATCGGATCTTGGGTATTCAGATTTTGGATTTATCCATTTAGACCTCTATCCCTCCTTTATTCCAATCCTACTTGTTCATAGCCACTGTGCGTCTGATTCTTGATGCTTGCTCTTTAGGCAGGGTATCTATATAAGCCCTTTATGACAACTGCAGATTTAGAAAAATGGCTTTATAAAATACATTTGGTTATTTGTGTGAATAAGGAAGGTAGATGCCAAAGGTGAAATGGGGACAGTATAGGGCTGTGTGCATTGGGGGCGTCAGGACGGGGAAAGATAAGGCTAAAGCACCCCCGGGTATCAGCCCAGCGCCCACATTAGCACTCACCTCGGAAAGGCGCCTCACTTGAGTTGGAGGCTATCCATCGACTGACTGCCTGTGAAGGAAACGGGCGGCTGTCGAGTCCGATTCTTTGATGAGACGCATGTCTTTCGAGTCCATGCAGTGGTATGCGAGTGGTCAGATCTCCCTGTCCTCGATCTAGTCCCGTCTTAGCTCCCCTCCTGGCTGGCGCCACTAGTTGCTATGGGGATGGATGAGGAGGGCAGCAGTGGATGAGGATCCAGAGGATGAATACAGTACAGTGGAATAGTAAACCGACCAGTGAAGTGATGTGAAAGTGCTTGGGTACTGTAGAGGGTCTGGTTATGGGATAAGGATGCTCCTTGGGAAACAGTTTGTTCACTGGAGGCTCTCTTGCCTTTACATCCTTTACCCTCCATTAGCTGATATGAGGCAATTACAGCAACGATGGTCATCTGTCTCTAAGGCTATTGGAACACTGCCAATGCTAAGCTGTCATCACTCAGGGTATGGAGGCTCTCTTTTTCCCTCCCTCCCTCTACATCTCCCAAAATGTTCACATCTTTCTCGGCTCCCTCCTTACTCTTACTATCATCTTGTTTTTTCTTCCTATCTCTCTCCCCTGTTTCTCTGTCTTCTAATCATTCTCTTCCCCTTCTCTTCCCCTCTGGCTCTCCCCCTCCCTTCCTCTTAGCCAGCATATGCTGTGAGTGTGACGGCAGCGGTTTCTGCATAAATGCAGGGAGGATGGAGCACAGAGAGAGGGCGTCCAGCATAGGAAAGGAAAGGGCTCTGACGTCACTGCTCCGCTTTGGAATACATATAGCAAAGGAGAGGAGACGGAGGGGAGATCAGGCAATCCCAGGCCAATACTCCTAGTGCTCCATGGCTGAAGCTCCATACTATGGTCTTGCACTGGTTCTCCTTAGCTCTGCTGTGTTTCTGTTCTGGGGTTAGCTGGTCCCACTCTGCCCTCCTCTCTAAGAGCTGGAGGCTGTTTTACCAGGAGGGTCCTGTCAGGTGTGGGTATGCTGCATAAGCCCTAGTTCTTGTGTTAGACAGCCCTGGAGAAGAAGCGGGAAGCTTTTTTTTTTAAATGCAAGTGAGACGTCAGCAGCCAGCGGCACCACATCTGAGTGGAGTGCACAACACATTGCAGAGATCTGTCCTGTCCTGCAACTAGCATGTGGAGAGAGCCAGGATACTCCTCTTTCTCACACACCTCTAAATCCTGGGCCAGGAACCCCTTCAACCTTGGGACTCATTGCAGGTCTGTATAGCTGACATGCCCTTCTGGAGGACTCCAAAAGCAGAACTAGCACAGATGTACTATTGCCTACTTTATTGCTACCTGGCTACCTATCAGGCTGTTCAGGCTGTTCTGCTTTGCCTACCGTAATGTGCCTGTGAATGCTCCCAGGCAGTAAAGTTTTGCCTTGTTTTCTAATGTAAGTATGGAGGTTTTTTAACCGACTGGTTATTGCCTATGTCTGTGGTGTGTCAGGCTGAATCTATAGGCAGAATCAAACAAGAAAACCTGCCTTTTGCCAAGCCATTGTTTTAGCTCAGTTATGCTGCCATTTAATCAAGCCCTTGTTTTAGTGTGGCTATACCGTAATTTGCCATGGTTAAAACTAAATAACAATTATTTTGTACTATTTTATACTTGTGTTTTTGTCCCCACAAAGATATTAAAACCTGAAAAATCATTCCCACAAGGATTGTTTGTAGGTCCCCACTTAGGAAATTTAGATATTGGGCTGAGGGGTTAGATTTAGGGACAAAGGTACGGTTGGGCATACTGTTAGAATTGGGGTTACATTTAGGCATTAGCCGTTAGGGTTAGGCGTTTGGTCTAGGTTAAGTTTAGGAATAAAAGTTGAGGTAAACGTTAGGGTTATGTTAAGGTTCGGTTTAGGGTTAGGGAGTAGAGGACAGGGTCAAGGTTAGGTCTCAGGTCCCCAAAAGGAAAGAAAGACAAAAGTGTGTGTGCGTGTGCGTGTGTGTGTGTGGAGGCAGGCTAAGGTCACAGATGGTTGTTGGAAGGCTCATTCATGTTGTCCTGAGACTGAGATACTAACACAACGTCTTGCTATTGTGGCCAAATAGGAGTGTCCATGAGACACTCCTATTTGGAATGTGTTTTCTCGGTGGGGTCAGCCATGCTAGCCAATTCAAGCATCTCTTTGTTTTTATTTTTTCAGTGATGAGAGTTTCTTAAGTTTTGAAATGGTCCATGCTTCATTGATTGCGAAAGTAATACTGTTCTGTCCGTGTGTCAACATACTATAACACAACCACAACCTAATCATTAGGACTTTACCTAACCACATTTCTTTAAAATGTATTATTAGTGTTAAATGCATGGCAAGATTGCTCTGTCATTGCCTTTCACAGGAGCCTATGATTTCTTGCTTGTTATCATTCTGCAGGGGTGTCAGTGTCAAACACAGCAAAAGGGTTACTCAATCTATTTATCATTCCTTCCTGCTACCTTCTCTCCCCTTTCACCTCCACACTGTGAGAATCGTGTGACAACACTTATACCTAATACTGTGATGTTGGATTGTGAGTGAAAGCCAGACAAACATTGTCCAGCCGAGCTCATCACAGCCTGACTTGGCTCGGCCCAAATCTACCCAGCTGAAATGTCATTTAGCAGACTCAACACAACCCAGCTGAAACCTGCGCAAATGGGGACAGCAGACTGCCTAGTGGTTATACCATTTGGCCAGTAAATGAAAGGTTTCAAGTTTGAATCCCCCAAACAAACCAATTGAAAAATCTATTATTATGGACTTGAAAAATTGCACTTAGGCGATTTACTCGGGCTAAGAGTGCCTGCTAAATGACTAAAAGGTAAATTATATAATGTAAATAAGACCAGCACCTTACAGCCTGGCTGAGTTCAGTCCAACTCAGCCAGTTTGCCACTTGGCCACAGGACGACACGTGGCACTAGGCCATTTCTATTCATCTGTATGCTAATGTGGTGTAGAGGTCAACTCTTTGTTAACTGGAGGATTTACAGTAATAGCATTGGTCATATCTAGCAGAAGTTTGCGGTATTTGAAATGGGAGTGGATTCCATCTAATATTAACAGCATAGCCTTTTAACTCCCACAGAAGTAGATTTAGATCAACCGTGTACTGCAGATACATTCCAGGGAAGGGTTGGTTTTCCTAGTAGGGTAACTCTGGCTCCTCAGGACTCTCCATCTGGAGCTTAGACATAATGGGCCAGATGTGGCTGACTACTCTTGATGCCTGATTTTCAAAGCCTCTTTAATCTCCACACCCTCTACAAAATAGAACTGAGATCAGCCCCTGGATTGAAGAACTTAGTTAAACTTCTCATAACTTCACTCCTCACTAGCTGAATCATTTCAATGATTGCATTGTGTACAGTTCCCTGAATTACTTGACACTGTTTTGCTAGTTTGGTAGAATTTCAAATCTAATAAAGCATGAAGTGAAGGTTGAAAGGAGTGATTAAATTGACTGAGTCACACCATTTAAAAAAGGATTTGTATTGCTATTGTTCTGCTTAAAACTGATTTGTAAATCATTCTTAGACATGGTAATGACAGCGATGGAGGATATAGGAATATGCTACTAAACCAGTTTGAACACACAGGATGTGAATGCTGGGCATAAGCTTAAGGAACAGATGCTATACATTCCTACGTTCTTCTGTGCTTTGATAGCTGTTTGTAGCACATGCTTCGTGTAAGCATATGCTCACTGGTCAAAGATGTTATTTCAAGGACAACATTTGGTTTAGTTGTCAGAATTCAACATAAAACAAACAAAAAAATGTCAACAGGTCATTTGATTTAGATTAAACATTTGGAAAGACACGAATCCCTTAAGTTAACAACTTTTTTAACATCCACTCAGTTTTTCGTCTTGATGCAATGTCATGATATGAAATATCTTTTTTTTGCTGAAATGACAATGTTGATCCAATCAGTTTTTGCTCAGTGATTGTTAAGTCAGAATCTTAACAGTTATCACATTATACTATATTTTATACAGTTGATATTGTATACAGGTTAATGGTAAAGTTGATCATTCTTGTCACTGGAGAAAACCATGGCTTCCTTTAATCTGTTTAATTGTGTCAAGGGGGCTATAGGTCCTGTACTTTAGTGTCAGTCTGTGGTGCAGCGCAGTTACGGTAATGCAGCACTCTTTTGGGTTAACTTTGTTTATTTGAGAAGGTCTCTGTGGGAGCAGGCTCAGTGAGAATGATGGCTCAGTGGCTCTTTGCTCTGCAGTGTTACTGTTATTTGTAACCTGGCAACAGTGTAATGAGAACTACAGGAGGCAGAACAGGAGAGATCCAACTGAGCCGGAAGCTGGGTGGTTCCTCCCAGCAGATTAGCTGATCACACAACATCCTAAACAGCTGACACAATCAGCACAGGCACCGCAGAGATCGAGAGAGAAAAAGGTGTAGAGATAGAATGGATGCGGAGTGAGAGAAATAGTGTGAGATGGGAGAAGTGGGTGGGGGGGGGGTTGTGGTGAGGGTGATTGATACAGTGGTAGTAGGAGGAGAAAGGTGCTCCTCTTGATGTTGATATCCAGTAATAAAAGTGTGTACGTTTTTATTGTATGCCCTGGGGGGCTCAGAGGGGATGATACACACAGGTTAACAGAGAGGTACCAACTGTGCCGCAGTAAACATTACATAAGAGTTGTGTGAAAACTCACTGGTCACAAGGCCATACGGACAGTTCTCAGGGACTTAGCCCTTGAAGGACATCATTATTCATTACATTAAAAAAAAAAAATAGATTCACTGTGCCTAAATAAGAAATACAGGTAAGACCATGTGTATATAGATTTGTAAACAGGGTAGTGTTCACCTGTTACTCTCACATTTAAACACCCCATAAAAAGATATATCAATGATATCTCATATACAGTGCCCTCCTGAATTATTGGGCCCCTTTGTAAAGGTGAGCAAAAAGGCTGTGAAAAAAATGTCACTGTCTTTTGATATCAGCAACTCGAAACATCTGATCATAGAAACCAGTCCCTATCAAAGTTTTCCAGACTATGTGACCCCAAGATTCAAACAATGTCTGCAGTTTCTTTAACCGTGATCCTTGGAGAATGTTTACCTCTTGAACCATCCTCCTCACTCTTTGTGGGGGCAGAATATACTTGTATCCTCGTCCAGGCTGATTCATTACAGCTACAGTTGATTTGAACTTCTTAAATATTGACATAAAAGTGGAGATGGGTATTTTCAGGTGGGTAGCTATTGATTTTATTGCCGTTGTCTATTTTATAAAGGTCATCAACCTTCTGTCTCATTTAATTTGTGTGTTCTCTGACCTTCCCCAGGTTGATAGATGACTGAGGGAGTTTGACATGTCACCTCATATTGATACTGCAGTGAAACAAATAATCACAGATGACCCCTTATTAGTTCCTAATGACTAAAATAATTAAAAGTAGGTTAGATTTCTCTAATATTTTGAGTGTAAGGTCAACTGATAAAGGACAATGACATTTTCTCAAAGCCTTTTTTTGCTATTTTTTACCTAGAGGGCCAATCATTTTGACGGGCAATGTTTGTGAAAGTGCAACATTTCTGTCTTTCCTTCCCTGTCTGGTAATCTTGTTTTCTGAAATGGCTGTCCTACTGAACTGGTGTATTATAGGATGAAAAAATATTTATTGAAAACATGCCAATGTATGACAAATTAAGTATTATGCCGTAATAATACTACAATTACTACATAATTAAACCACCATGAATGGATTGAAGATGAACAAGGCTCTCTGTGAATTTACTTGTGTGAATATATGCATGTCAGCAGGACAAAAGCTGTGTGTGGTACTTTTAGGGGATTGGACATGTTCCACAGCATGAGGCGAGCTGAATCCGATTGTTACAGGATCCTCTTTATCTCTACTCCCTTAGCCCAAGGACATGTAAACTGTCTGTTGACATGGCAGCCGTGAAATGCTATTGGAAAAGAGGGATTAGCTGAGATACAAATAATGTAATCCCTTACTTCTAGGCCTACCACAGACTGAAACCATGAGCCTCTTGTTTGATATCCTTCCACTTTATGAACATGGGTTGGGGCAAGGCAACATTAATTTCATCCATTGGTCAATTTTGATGTTTTAAACCCTCTTCCCATAGACCAGGTTTAGAGATGTGGCGACGTGTGGTTTATGGGGTTGACAGATCCTCCTCAGCAGAGCAGGATTAAAGAGGAAACATTTTCTAAACAACATTGAAAAACGACAATAAGTCGTGCACCAAAGCTACAGGCGTCCGAGCAAACAGCACCTCTCCGTCTCAGTTTATGTAGCCCAAGTATCTGATGCAGTTTGTCTAAAAATAGTAAAGCATCATACAGCAATCATATTGTTTTTGGCCTGAAAGCATAATTAAAACAGGCTACATAAAGTAAAATGGGATGAGGTGTTTTGCTGACTTGGATTATTTTTTCAGATAGTTAATTTTAGCCACAAGTGAAGGTATATTTTTATTAAAATGTTTTTAACTTGTATGTTGCGAGTCACAAATATACACTGATCAGCCATAACATTATGACCACTGACAGGTGAAGTGAATATTACTGATAATCTCGTCATCATGGCACCTGTCAGTGGGTGGGATATATCAGGCAGCAAGTGAACGTTAATGTGTTAGAAGCAGGAAAAATGGGCAAGCGTAAGGATCTGAGCGACTTTGATAAGGGCCAAATTGTGATGGCTAGCCAAATGGGTCAGAGCATCTTCAAAACTGCAGCTCTTGTAGGGTGTTCCCAGTCTGCAGTGGTCAGTACCTCTCAAAAGTGGTCCAAGGAAGGAAAAGCGGTGAACCGGCGACAGGGTCATGGGCGGCCAAGGCTGGTTGATGCACGTGGGGAGTGAAGGCTGGCCCGTGTGGTCCGATCCAACAGACGAGCTACTGTAGCTCAAATTGCTGAAAATGTTAATGCTGGTACTGATAGAAAGGTGTCAGAACACACAGTGCATTGCAGTTTGTGGCGTATGGGGCTGCGTAGCCGCAGACCAGTCAGGGTGCCCATGCTGACCCCTGTCCACTGCCGAAAGAGCCTACAATAGGCACGTGAGCATCAGAACTGGACCATGGAGCAATGGAAGAATGTGGCCTGGTCTGATGAATCACGTTTTCTTTTACATCACATGGATGGCCAGGTGCGTGTGCGTCGCGTACCTGGAGAACACATGGCACCAGGATGCACTATGGGAAGGAGGCAAGCCGGCGGAAGCAGTGTGATGCTTTGGGCAAAGTTTTACTGGGAAATCTTGGGTCCTGCCATTCTTGTGGATGTTACTTTGACACGTACCAACTACCTGAGCATTGTTGCAGACTGTGTGCACCCTTTCATGGCAACGGTATTCCATGATGGCACTGGCCTCTTTCAACAGGATAATGCGCCCTGCCACAAAATCAAAATGGTTCAGGAATGGTTTGAGGAACACAGCAACGAGTTCAAGGTGTTGACTTGGCCCCTAATTCCCTAGATCTCAATCCAACTGAGAATCTGTGGGATGTGCTGGACAAACAAGTCCAATCCATGGAGGCCCCACCTCGCAACTTACAGGACTTAAAGGATCTGCTGCTGACGTCGTGGTGCCAGATACCACAGCACACCTTCCGAGGTCTAGTGGAGTCCATGCCTCGACGGGTCAGGGCTGTTTTGGCGGCAAAAGGGGGACCTACACAATATTAGGCAGGTGGTTATAACGTTATGGCTGATCGGGTTATACTGCGAGTCACAAATACATATTGCAACTGTCAAATAAAAATCAAAAAACATTGCCAAAAAACATCTAAAAAAGCCAGCCCAGTTCTGGAACAACATTCTTTGGACAGATGAAACTAAGATCTACCTGTACCAGAATGATGGGGAGAAGGCTTAGAACAGCTCATGATCCGAAGCATACCACATCATCTGTAAAACATGATGGAGGTGGTGTGATGGCATGGACATGCATGGCTTCAAATGGCCCTGGGTCAGTAGTGTTTTTTGATGATGTGACAGAAGACAGAAGCAGCCGGATGAATTCTGAAGTGTATAGGGATATATCGTCTGCTCAGATTCAGCCAAATTCAGCAAAGTTGATTGGACGACGCTTCAATTTACAGATGGACAATGACCCAAAACGTACTGCGAAGGCAACCCAGGAGTGCAAAGTAGTGGAGTATTCTGCAATGGCCAAATCACCTGATCTCAAACCGAACAAGCATGTATTTCACTTGCTGAAGACAAAACATTAGGCAGAAAGACCCACGAACATACAACAACTGGAGACAGCGGCCAAAAAGGCCTGGCAAAGCATCACAAAGGAGGAAACCCAGCGTTTGGTGGTGTCCATGCGCTCCCGACTTCAAGCAGTCATCACCTGCAAAGGATTCTTGATAAAGTATTAAAAATGAGTGTTTTATTCATGATTGTATTCATTTGTCCAATTACATTTGAGCCCCTGAAATAAGGGGACTGTGTATGAAAACGGTTGCAATTTCTAAACGTTTCATACAATATTTTTGTTCAACCCCTTGAATTAAAGCTTAGTCTGCACTTCAATTGCATCTCTGATGTTTCATTTCAAATCCATTATGGTGGTGTATAGAGCCAAAATTATGAAAATTGTGTCAGTGTCCAAATATCTCCAGACTTACAGTTGTGCTCAAAAGTATGCATACCCTTGGAGAACTGGTAATATATGTACCATTTGTAAAGAATACTTGAGTGAGCAGGCAAAACAAGTCTTTTATTTCTTATGGGATTCACATTCAACTGTAGATCATAACAGAATGGCACAATGATAAATCAAAACATGGCAACAAAGAAAAAAATGAACTGTTCAAAAGTCTGCATACCCTTAGTTCTTAATACTTTTATTAAGAAAAAAAGTTTTGAGTGAGGAACAGAAGCATTCAATTTGCAGTGGCCTCTTAATTTTAACCCTTCTGTTCCTCACTCAAAACCTTCCTTTTTGACTTTTTTGGAAAAGATAGAAAAAGGTGCAGTGGTCTCTTAACTTTTTCCGGAGCTGTATATAGGGATGTGTACCCTATCCTACTCTGCTGGCCATGTGGTTCAGATTTGAGTTGATGGACATAGGGGATATAAACAGAATACTATGTTACAGACCTTCATGTGAAGCAGTTGGAAAAACACATTTTCTGGGTTGCTAAAAGTTTAATTCCACATTGAACTCTAGACCCTACTCAGTTGTAAAGATCTGAAAGGATTTGACACCTTTCAGCCCTCTAAATAGAAGATCTGTATCTTAGGAGTCTTTGTTTTTTCTTTGTGGTTTTACGCTAAATATATGTAAACTGCTTATTCACATGAATTGTGGTAAATCATTTATTAGGGTTGATTTGAGTTTATAAAAAAATATGAATCAGTAAGGTGAGTGTAATGGTCTTGCGGTGTGTGCCTTCAGGTGGTCTGTGGTTAGAAGTTGAGGTCTGATGGAGATATTGGGCCTGGATTTTGTCTCTGCTTACATTCGCCATACACGCCTTACTGATCTTCACGGCCTGTACACACACACACGGACAGAAACATACATTTACGTAAGGGTGGATTTATATTGTGCTGACCGATACAAAAAACGTTATCCAGTTATTTCCATTCCAGTAATATAGGTGCTGCTAGTTCAGTATATTACCGCTAGAGCCCTGTGTTGAAGTGAGACTGCACAAGGTATTGGCCAGTAGCTATGTAGGTAAGATCTGCTTAATTATTCATATTTTTTGGGGGGGGGGCTATACAACCCCTTTTCGAAAGAATTTGGGAGGCAGTGCAAAATAAAGAAAAACAGAATGCAATGACTGTCAAATCATTTGAACCCTACAGTATATTCAGGAGAAAATAGTACAAAGACAACATATCAAATGTTGAATTGTTGAAATGTTATTTTTTCTTGAGAAATACATGCCAACTTTGAATTTGATGCCAGAAACAAGTTTCAAAATAGCTGGGACAAGGGCAACAAATGACTGGAAATGTTGTGTAATGCTAAAAACAAAACCTGGTGGAACATCTCACAACTAGTTAGATAATTGGCAACAGGTCAGGTCAGTACCATGATTGGGTATAAAAAGAGCATGCCAGAGAGGATGAGTCTTTCAGAAGTAAAGATGAGGAGGGTTCATCACTCTGTGAAAGACAACACAGGCAAATAGTGCAACAATTTTGGAATAACGTTTCTCAACGTAAAATTGCAAAGAGTTTGGGGATCGCATCATCTACGTTACATAATATCATTAAAAGATTCAGAGAATCCGGAGAAATCTCTTTACGCAATGGAAAAGGCTGAAAACCAATATTGCATTGCCATGATCTTCAGGACCTCAGGTGGCACTGCATTAAAAGCAGACGCAATTCTGTAGTGGAAATCACTGCATGGGCTCAGGAACACTTCCGAAAACCATTGTCTGTGAACACAGTACATCGCTGCATCCACAAATGGAAGTTAAAACTCTACTATGCAAAGAAGGAACCGTATATAAACAAGATCCAGAAACGCCGCCGCATTCTCTGGGCCCAAGCTCATTTAAGATGGACTGAGGCGAAGTTGAAAACTGTCACGTGGTCTGACAAATCAAAATTTGAGTTTCTTTTTGGGAATCATGGATGCCGTGTTCTCCGAGCTAAAGGGGAGAGGGACCATCCGGCTTGTTATCAGCGCATAGTTCAAAAGCCATTATCTGTGATGGTATGGGGGTGCGTTAGTGCACATGGCATGGGTGACTTGCCTTGCTTATTTCGGCACGACAATGCCAAACAACATTCTGCACATATTACAACAGCATGGCTCCGTAGTAAAAGAGTCTGGGTGCTAAACTGGCCTGCCTGCAGTCCGGACCGGTCACCCATTGAAAACATTTGGCTGTTGAGCAGCTGAAATCATATATCAAGCAAGAATGGGAAAACATTTCACTTTTAAAACTACAGCAATTGGTCTCCTCAGTTCCCAAACACTTACAGAGTATTACAAATTACAAATGGGCTTGTATCTTTCCAAAAACAATTAAATATCTCAGTTTCAACACTTGTTATGTTGTCTTTGTATTATTTTCAATTAAATATAGAGATAAATGGTTTACACATCATTGCATTCTGTTTTTATTTGCATTTTACTCAGCTTTTTTGAAATGGGGTTGTGCTTTCATTACAACACAATAATTTCTCAAACACAAAGCATTTTACTGAGTAGTATGATTTTTTCTGAAAAATATAGGTTTTAAAAGTATTAGCACCTCTACAGTCAATGTTTTGTGATGCCCCCACTGGAGTGGATAACAGCATTGTGTGTATTGCTGTAAAGTCTAACTTGGTGCACACTTTTGGATGGGTCTTGGACGTCTCCTCCATGATGCACATTTCAAGATCCTTGGTAGTCTTAGGTTTTCGATTGGATTCATGGCCGGAGACTGAGAGGGCCATTGTGAAACCTTGATTTTATGTTCCCGCTGTAAGAACCACTCCTAATCTCAGTTCTGTCCCGGCTCTTCTACACCCCCTACCGGCACTTCAGACGAACACTAGAATGCAACTCATGCCCCAGATCCCAATTACCTGAATATTAAACACCTGTTTTCCATTATCATTCAGTGACTATTTAGTTCTCCCTCTGCTCACCATTCATTGTAAGGCATTGTTTTCTGTTTGAATACGTAATAAGCTTCCTGCTTGCTTCTCTTCTGACCAACCTTGCTTCTCTTCTGACCAGCCGGTACCTTTGACCAGTTGATTCTGTGTTCTGACCAAACTGCTCGACCTTTGGATTGTCCTTGTTCCTGCTCCTCTGGACCTTCACCTGATCTGCCTGCCTGTTATTGACCTGTGCCTGTTTCAACGTTTACGTTTTTTGCCTGTTCCTTTTTTTACCATTATTAAGTGATGCGCTTTGCGATGGTTATTCCAACGATTAGAACTCTTTAGGAAGTAGGTACAAGAGAGACAAAATTCTCTTGGCACAATTAGCAGTGTTTATTTACTTGCAAGGGGAGAGGTATCAAAGCTTACAGAATAAACTGTGAAACATCTCTGGGGTCAGTTGGAAATGCATTCAATTCTTTTAGAAGAATGGGTGAGGGTAAGAATCTGCATATTCATCCTGCGAAAACAACATATGTTCCTTATCCTTTCTACCCCCTGTTGTGTGTCTTCCTCTATCCTGTAATAAAACTCATTGGTCTGTGTCTACCCCCATTCTTACAAAAGGTTTACATTTACCTCAACACCTCATTCTTCCTTGTGTTAAACCCAGGGACTTAGTGCCATTCCATGAACTCAATACTTAAACCAGTAATTCCTTTACACATTTGTAGAATCAAAAATACATCAGTTCAAGAAATTCCACAACAGCTTCCGTGCTTGGAACCTTATTCCCTGTCCGTGTGTTTGTTACACCCGCAACCATTTCTGTATTGATTTTGATATATGTTTGGAATCACTGCCAAACATGATGATGGTGTACATAGCCAAAAATATATTTTTTGTCTCATCTGACAACAACACATGATTCCAAATGTAGTTCCAATAACCCTTGGCAAATTCAGGTCCTGCAATTGTGGGTTGGGTTCAGTAAGGGCTTCTTTCGTGCTACGCTTTGAAAGAGCTGGTTAAGTTGGCGGTGGTGTCTAACAGTTGATTCTGAGACTTCAGTAACCTCAAGACTTGATAACCTCAAGATTCCACTAGACTGTGCAGTTCTGAAAGTGTGATCCTTGGATTCTTCTTTACCTCCCTCACCATCTTTCTCACCATGCGTGTGATCCACACTTTATGCAACTTCTGGAATTTTTTATTATTGCCCTGACTGTGCACAGTGGTATTTTCAACTGTGTATGAATTTTTTTATTTCCTTTACCTAATCTTTTTAGGTCAAAAAACATCTGTCTCTTTTCAGCTATCTTTTCTTTGGTTTTACACATGGTAATGAATTTTACATGCATGCAACCTCGTGTATACCCCAGGAAAGCAGGAACAGGTGAAAGGCATCACTACAGTTCCTGAAGACTGAAACCAACTTACAAGTGTAGAATTTCATAACAGACCCCACTTTGTTTGGGTTTATTTTAAATATTCTTTAGGTGCACTAATTCTTTTGAAACTTATGTTTTGCAGAAAAAATCCCACTACTCAATAAAATGTTTTGCGTTTGAGAAATTATTTTGTTGAAATGAATGGCTTTCCATTATGTTTGAGCCCAAAATATGACTCATTGTTTGTGTTGTTTATTTTTTACATTCACTTTTGCTGAATTTCATGAAGGGTGTCTTTATTTGCATTGGATTTACAATTGCCTTCTTTAAGTACTTGTCTTATTACCCATGCTGGATCTTGGTTTTGTAAAAAAATAATTCTGCTTTTGGTATTTTGTTTTTCTTCTAAAGCACCTTGAAAACGCATTTTAATAAAATAAATGCTATATAGATACATTTCCATTTGAAGGAATATTTTATATTGACCCGCTACCACTTCCATGTATCACTGGACAGTTGTATAGATCCACCAGCTGAAAGGTGGATCACCACCACCAAGCTGAAAGGAAGCAGCTTCTACTATATACAACCTTTTATATTATTTCAAGTTATGACTTCAAAATGTATATTTCTTATATTGTTAACACTGTGTTCACACAACACATAGTTGGAGTACCTCTAAGAGGTTGCCAAGCTATACACATTTTTCGTGACTCACTTTTAGACGTAATGATTAGTGTTTATCTGATGCTTGATTTATTTTTGATGTCAGAGGATTTAGAGGATCAGATCAGACAGATTATCTAAATGTGAACATATGCAACCTTGTGCATGCTTGTTTAATTTGCCAGTCCTACTATCCCCTTGAGATTCAGTTTCAAATATGCAGTACACTGACAGAGAAAGGACAGTCTGTCCATTGACAAACCATTATTTTGGTCCTGAAGAACCCTGGAGGTTAATATTTAAGAGAGATCTGTGAGACAGGGACCATTGCTTTGCACTAGTATGGAATCTAATGACTGTTGCTGTATGGGAATGCTGAAAGCTTGCAGGTAGGGACCATTTGTTCTGATGTTATGATATGACACTGTCATAAGAGAAATAGCTTTTGAATAATGCAAGGCAAGACTACTAAAATGCTATTTCTAATCATGTGTTATAAGTACACTAAAGTATGAAATAAGTGGGTATATTTTAGCACACTTAACACTTTAGTATATTTATTACTATATAGATATGACTCAGGTGCTACTGTAATACTATTTAGTGTACTAAAGTACAATTTAAGTGGTTTCCAAATGATACTTAAGTAAACCTAATTTGTTTGGGTTGGGTGGTCAAGGCCTTTTGTCTTCATCAGCATGGGGTGAGGGATTGTTATTTTGAATTACTAAAAGCTGTTACCTCTGACATTTTCATCAGTCAATCAATCACATTTATTTAAAAAGCCCTTTTTACATCAACAGTTGTCACAAAGTGCTTTTACAAAACACCCATCCTGAAACCCCAAGGAGCATGCAAAAACAGAGTTGAAGGACTGTAATTTGTTCATTATGTGGGTAATGAAGTTGCTTTCTTGCATATTGAAGTGAAGGTGCTGTGGTATTGGCGCTGTGGTATTGGCGCAGCTCTGTGCTGTTAGGCTGACTTAGCGTAATCCTCCCAACCCCTGAAGTGTTGTGTATTTCTCACCTGGCCTCATTGGGATAACATTCTTCCTGTACCATACTGAACTGTACTGTACTGTGACAGGATAGTGGAAAGCCTACCCGAAAACCTCCAATAGCGATATATGGTATCTTCTGTAAATCTGCCACCCATACAAAATGATTTATATTACCAGACATTCTTTATAAAATACTGGCCAGATAGTGTAGTTGTTTATGCATTTTGAAATGATTTTAAACGTTTGGCACATTAGTGTTATTTACATTACACTAAGGGCTGTCTTTAGGCATGACGAACGGTCTTGTTGCGCTGCTGGACGGTACAAGCTCATAGAACATTGCTACCCAATTATAATAGCGTTCAACATTAGGAAATTGCAAGTGGCTTTCTTCTGGAGACGAATTTTCATGATCACACGCACATACACATTTTAACGCTGCATACCCTGTGGTATCAGGTCTTTCATATACTTTTACCCACTCCCCAAATTCATCAAAACGAGGCTTTCTTATACAATGACATATCCATCCACAGCTCTACACGTTGAACTATTGGCCAGCTGATTTCTCAACCAAAACTGTAAGACCATTCTAACAATAGTCTACGGTATTGTGGATATCCGCCTGTAATTGACAAGGAATGATGTGTAGGAGAAATGTTTTGACATTCACCAGTTAATTAGTGAATGTCATTAGTTCTTGATACTTAGGCTGTAGACAAATTTAGTTAGACAAGGTAAGATGAACGCCAAGTGATTGCAAGGCCTTCAATCACTGCACTGTGCCCACACCTAAAAACCAACATTGACAACTCAATGTCAAAAGAAGACACTGCACAATTTCATCTAGGAGTCAGGCCAAAGAAAGTCACCTTGGTATAAACTTCCTTAACTATCCAAGAGACTACCTTTGTAGTCTTAACTGTTTATGTCAAGCGTGAATCCAATATAAACCTTGCCCAGGGTGATAAGTGGGAAAGCCATATAGAAAAATTGAGAAATCAGAAAACAGGATGTACAGTTAGTACCCTCAATCCCAAGCTCGTAATGGCATCAGACTGCTACATCTGTTCCCAATTTGTACCGCAATATGTATGTAGCTGACAAAGGCCAGCATGTCATTGGCCATAGGGGAGGAAGCAAGGTATGGCAAAACAACAGGAGTATATCGCAGGATAAAAATTCAAGAAAAAATACAGTATTGCAGTTCTAACTGTAAGAACACTCTTGAATTAAATAAATGTCCAGAATAAGAGTGCACACAGCTGAGTAATACACAACATTGAAGTCCTTTTTAGCCAGAAAATAGTCAGTTAAAGGCCAAAGTGTTCACCCAGAAGAACCATGAATGAACTGGATGCAAATGATGTGGGAGGGAAGTCTTTTTCCAGTATTCAGGGACACCAACTATTCCTATATTATTATATCTGGAGAAGCCCTCCAAATCCACAACCTTAGCTGTTAGTTCTAGTGGCTTCTCTCTCGCTCAGAGCACTTTTATTCCAGTTTGTCAACTCGAGCTGAATTCAGCTTTCCATTCATGTTCAGCGATTCAGTGGTTATGCAGTATTTACTGCAACAGTGAAAAAAAGGTTTTACTCAATCATTGTTGTGAACAAGTTTTTCCTGCTTGAGTAAGAGTGATGAAAAGCAAAATGGCTTGGCTAGATGTGCTTTGGAGGACACGTCCTAATCTTTGACTCTCCTGAGCCTTTCCTGAAGTTCCTGATGAGGCAAGGCCATATGTTTAAGCGGGACTTCATGAAATTACAAGTAATTTAAATAGTTAGATTAGATGGTAATTGTAATGAAGCTGATGATTTTTTTTTTTAATTGGCTAAAAATAAAATATTCTACGATCATAACACGCAGTGACTAATGCAGTTTACCAACTGACCATGGACTACAGTAAACAGATTGCAGAGAGATGTTCCTCGCTATGGTTTCCTAGCTTTTCTTAAAAGAAAACAGCCTCCTATATTCTCTCTTTTCTAAAAACAAGAGAGGCTCAGAGCAGACAGACAAGGAGTAAGCTCATTCCAGGGCCAAGAATTCAATTTTCATGCTCAGATGAGCCTCTCCATCTTGGTTGTGGCCTATTCACAGGTTGTAATTGGGAGATGTGACATGATGTCTTGATCTTATCCAGTCAGCCAATCAGAAGGGCACCAGTCAGAGTAAAGGGCCTGTAACATTACAGTGAGATGAGTGCAGGAACCCAAACCCCCACCACCACATTTATGATAACGTCATATCTACAAGAGCTATATACATGAAAATGCATCACACTCAGTAATCTACAGTATAGCAATCTCAGGTGGTGGGATGAGAGATGATACCATAGAAAATCTGATTACAGTCAAGTAAGAGAGAAAGAGCCCTTGGTTTCCCCAAGGTGCTGTATTCATTCATCCTTATCTCAATCAGATATCAGTACAAAAATACACTACTGGCAAACAGTAAATGGTACACACAGTGTAGGACAGAAGCTTGGGTAGTGTCCTGTCAGGTCACAGGCAACCTGAACTAATCTCACCTCATCTCACAACAGAAAGTTGGGAGATATTATGGTTTGTCTCGCTACAGGTCAATGTGCTGAAATGATATTGTAGATCATTTCAAACTAATACACTTTGCATTATGTCCAGGAAATAGGGTTAAGTCTGTCTTATGAATTTAAAAAAGCTAATGATGCTGGAGATTAATTAATTAAGTTCAAGTTAATTGATTTTTCACAGAAAAATTACGAAGGTCTGAATGTGCAATATATTTGTTTTTTGTACTTTTTTCACAAACCATTTGAAATGAAGCCATATATTTTGGCTTTCACTTAAATGTTGTTAATTAATAAAACTAAAGATGGTCCTGCTTATATTATAAAATGTTTAAAAAAAAAGCTTTATAATGCTTTCATAATGCATGCATTTAAATGCACTATGTTATATACCACTATGTTACAAAGCACGTATGTGTCACAATTTATAAAATGTACATTAACACATTAGGTGACATGAATACCAATGTCAAATGTGACAATCAGCTTCGTGGAATATGACATAAACCAGCGTTTTAGAAAGGGTGGAATAAGCACTGCTTGATAAAGGCATTATACATCATATTCAAGTAAGGCTTCAGAACATATTTATAGCATTGCCATACAATACTAGATTAGTGGCTTTCATACTGTTGATGCATTCACGATTATAAATTCCTTTGGAAAATATTATCTGATAAATACATTATTTTAGCTATACCACCATATTTATGCCACGGCCAAGAGCTATTCTAAGACACAAAGCAATGCGGAATGCTTGGTTACTGTCCTTAGCCTTGGTACAGTATTTTATTGTCATTATAGGCTAGTTACCAATGTAATTACAAGAGTTAAAACTCATTTTGATCATTCTCATGGTGTGCAGTCTGATGGGTTACCGCTAAGTACTGTGTCCACATACTTCACAATGCATAGTACCTAAGAACAGCTTTTAGCCATGGTATATTGGTATATGGTATATAGCCATGGTATATTTTAGCCATATACTAATCCCCTATTTGCTGTATGGCGTAAATATATTGTATTACTCATTATAAGAGGCAATGTACAAGACCCATTATAGACCCCATAGAATTACCCCCAGCACTTTCATTTAGTGTACATAGTCAATTGTCACATTCTGGTATGGCGTGCTAGTGAATTCAACGCCCTCTCTCTCTCACTTCATCACAGACACCTGTTTTCATTGACTATTGGACGCACGTGTTTTTCCACATCACTGACTTTATTTTAGTTCCTGCTTCCCCATTGTATCCTGTCGGCCTTTGTATTGGTTGCCCCAGATGTAACGTTGTTCCGTTTGTTCCTGTCATTTAGTTTCGGTTTCGTCATGTTTTGGTTTCTTTATTAAATGTCCTCTGTTGTCCCTGCGCCCTGTGTCCCGCATCCTGCATCATTCTTCAGCGTTACAGCCAATATTGGACTTGACCTCAACTTTACAGAAAACACTAAGCTGCAGTATGTGAAATGATGCACATAAAAAAATTAATTGGTCCTTTATTTTTTTAAATGTATTTATTGCTTTGCCCATATATGAGCGGGGCCGTAGAGTGCTTGAAATTCACAAATCAAATGCAAACTCGTGTTGCCACTGAGCAGTGGAAAACAAGTAAATTGCCCTTTATTTACAGACATTTTAGTTGTTTGTAGTATTTATACAGGAAATTGATTTCTGCTAAAAGAATTTCGTGACAAAACCATGGCATTTTCTAACAGACATGCTAATTGTATTGTTGTCGTTACAGAAGGGTTAAAATTAAGAGACCACTGCAAATTGAACACTTCTGTTCCTTACTCAAAACTTTCCTTTTCAACTTTTTTGGAAAGGAAAGAAAAAGGTATGTGCAGTGGTCTCTTAATTTTTTCTGGTGCTGTATGTATTTTGTCACAATGAGAATTTCTTCTAATTTTCAAGCGTGGTCTGTCCATGAAAATAAATCACAAGACAAAACAACATAAGAAACAACATTAAGAACTACAAAGGTAGAGTTTAGAGCAGGTTTGTGCAATTTGTGTTTAGCAGCCCTCCAATCTTAAAATTCAAACTTAGAATAAAAATGAAATATCTAGACTTAATGTCACATTATTTAATTTATTAAGGTAAAATTATTGTTAACAGCTAAAAACTAAAATAAATATTAACATCGACAAATCTAGATTGTCACGTTGTAATAAAAAAAGAAATAAATGAACATTGCCTGTAAATTCAAAGCCTTTTGGATTGAGCTAGATGCTTTTGATCCCACCTGACATTATAAACATCAAGAAATTCACCATATAAAAGTCCATTCAACTCATTCAATAATCAACTTTTCTTTTCAATGAGTATGAAACAACAAGCTATAGCTGATCTTCCACTAAATTTGGACTGAAACGGGCAGACAACTGTCCGAAATTGGAATGACTATTATTGGGATCATTATGTCGTCAGCAATCAATTTTTCTAAAATAAGTTATATTTCAAAATGAGATTAGATTAGATTTTCAGACCTTACAGTAAAACTGCAGTGATTCAACCATTTTAGCGCACCTTCATTATGTGACAGATAGAAATCTCTATGCAGGTCATACAACAAATCTAGTGTTTCAGTTTATTTTCAGAGTCCATATTATCTGTAGATGTTCTATAGACAGTAATACTTTCAACAAACAATTGCAGTTGGTAATCAACTGCTTGCTGAGGTTAGGGTTAGTTTTAGGTTTGGAATGAGGTTTGCCACTAAATTCACTGTTATTCAGAGATTTTGGGGTATTTTTATGCTTTATCTGAGAGTGACAAAGGGGAAAGATGTGTTTAGCTGATGGACAGTTTAGCTGATAGAGCAGTGGGAGGTGACCCCTGATTGCTTTGGAAGGAAGTCAAGAAATTAGCAATTGGGATATGACGTGCAGAGGCTGCACCTACAGCCACAACACCTTGGCCTGAAGGACAGGTCTCCTCATTGACTCTACTGACAATTCTTACCCTACTCGTTTCAGAAAATTTCAAACTTATCATTTTGACAAAGCAAATTTCTGTCTTTATTGATCGCAATATAAGTGCCGTGGAAAGTCGTTTCATTGTGGTGGTCAGAGGAAGCCATAAAACATCAATTTCTTTGACGAATTACATCAAATTGTCCTTTATAAATATTTATCAGTCAGCTAATTTTGTGCCAGTGAAGTAATGATGATGCTGATGTGGACATACTTGAATGGCTCCCTCCTCAGTCCTCTCTCCCCCAGGCCTTTCTTTCTGCTTGGACTGCTGTTGATGCTGCCTGGACAATGACGAACAGTAGTGAGAGCGTTGATTAGAGCGTTGACCAACCATAAATAGAAGCAAAAGAGGAGTTATTTGAGGAGAGCTGCTGAGGTAGCCATTTTATAGAATGTCCACGTGGACACCAGAAGACCTTACTTGGATTTGATGGCTGAAGACTACACATCTACTTTTTTTCTACTCCTTTATAGAAACATTCTGTTCTATTATCTGGTGATGCACATGTAATGTCTAGCGTTGCATGTCTCCCCTGACTCTATAGTCTCAACATCAGAATCGCATCAACATCCTATGAAATTAGTGATTCCTTTTCAGAAATTCTTCCAAGAACTGTCTGCGAGAGAGTGGCTCCTCTCATATACAACAAAACACCTAATTAGAGTCCCATTGTCCCTCTCCTTTCAGGCCTCTTTAATTTGACGTTGGCTTACCACAGCTTTGAAATAGTGCCACCTTGGGACGGGAGGTGTGTGGTACAACACTGTATTAAAATCTGCTGTGTCAGAGCTCAGAACTATTGCGCCTTGGCTGTTCTATGCTGCTCATTCTCATAGTCCTGAAACGTCTTCCCGCTGCCAGGAAGACGCACTGCCAAAGTTGGGACAGGTTGGGACGTGCCCAATGCCCACTGTTCCAGTGCCCAGCAGTGTCAGCGTTTCAGAGCATATAGCTGGCTGTCTGGTCTGTGGGCCTGGATGAGGAGAGAACAGGGTCCGCTTGTTTGCTAGTCATAGTTGAGATGGAGTGAGGACGCTGTGTAACTTGGCTGTACCCATGTTTTCACATTTTCTCAATGCACAGCTTTTTGAAGCTGTGCATTGATAATTCCCTGAAAATACTTTGAATGGAAATTCAACTCTAACCCTAACCCTAACGGTTTAAGGCAAATGGACATGTAAATCCTCGTGAAGAATGCTTATCTTAATGGGCTTAACTCATTTTAGCTGGATAATGAAGTAAATCAATCCGCTAATACTAATCAGACATGTTAGGTTTTGGATGTCTCTGACTGTAGCTTTGCCTTACTCTGCTCCTTCACTTTCACATTTGAAATGAACCTTTAATTAACTGGAAATGGTTGTAATGAAAGTACTCAATATATCTGCATGATATATGAACACTGCCTCTTAGTATTGGAAAACAGAGACGTATTGTGCCATAAACCTGGTGATATGAATGAGATGTTTGTTGCAACTAATTTATTATATTTTTTATTAAACCATTGACCCCCTGCGGCAAATCATTGTCACCTGGTTCTCACTGGTGATTAGTACAAACACACCCACTCTTAGAAATCAGTCACAGTGATTGGTATCATGACCTGCATAGCTATGGATTTAGTACCATCTGAGCTTAATTATCAACCCTATGTCAGCAGAAGCTTATTGGTCTATTTTGGATTAGATAAGGAAGGCTAATACTTATGTTATCAAGTCAATAGTAATGTATACTTGCTAACTTTTACTTAAAGACGTAGAATTATTCATGTATTTAGATCTATTTTGGTAAAGAAAGGGCTAGCTTCTAGCTTTCCCCCCAAGGGTCATAAGCTTTTCCTTTTGGCACGTAAACCAAGGTTATCTTTCAATGGCAATACTAACCTGTTGGCTGTGTTAATAGTACCTGCTTTCTGGGCATGGCCTGACCTGCATACCTCTGAATCAGTTTCACTTCCTTCTCCATTCTCATGAAGTCACAGAGCTTTAAGACCTCAGGTAATCTGCTGGCCCACAAATGAGGTTATAAAAGAGGTACCATACCTTTGAAATGTACAGTATGTGTGAGAGAGACATGTATTAGTGCCCCTTATGTCAAAATTTGGTTATTAGGGAGAAGATAGTCCTCTGTCCCCTGTCACAATAAGACCCTTTTTATTTAGATAAACAAGATTTGCATCAAATATAAAAATATAATGAAGAGAAAAAACTCCTGCCCAACCAACATTTCTCATCACAGATGAAAACAATTTAGATCCGGGGATGCATCAAACTTTTTGGACATCTTACCAGAAAAAAGCTTTTCTTATTGTCATCATGACAAATGTCAGCAGCTGTAGTTTGCTACACATTATTTGGAACCATATGAGATTAGAGACTTTCATCTGGCAAGATGTCTAAATAGCTTGTTGACCAAGAGGTGGCAGTTAATTGTGTAGAATTTTACCTCAAAGATTAGATGAGTAAAAAAAAGTTTTCTGTATGATCAGGCTGATAGACACTGTTAGCTTCAGGTTGGTACCATCCTGAAAACAATGAAACATATTGTAACATGTGTGTTGTTCTGAAACATATTCAGCATTATGTGTGCTGCACTGGTTATCCCCAACCCTTTTCCGTTTCATGTAATATGAAGTTTGATTGGAAGTTACTAACTTAGCTATCATGCTTTTCATAAGTGTCAAACCCAACAGATTCAGCCTACAAATCCCTGTAGCTTTGACCATTTAGAATATGCGGAAAAAAACCTTGTCATTGCAACTATAAATACAAAATGGTATTTACATATTATATGTAAAAATTATTTAAATTAAATTGTTGTCATAATAATTGTTGTAGTATGAATCGGCCCAAAATGAGACAGAGTATAGAACAACTGGCTATCGCATGCTCAAATTTAGTGAAAATTCAACCAATCAGGAGCAGCTAAAGCAGGTTTCTCTCTCGGATAACTCTATGCAAATGTACCCTCCCACTTTCCACTGCCTCTAGCTCAAATACTACCTCTCAGAGGACAAGTATCGAATTGTGCCAGAGTCTGCTGACAATAACATACTGCCAAATTTGTAGGTCAGGATGATGTGATAGTAACAAAGTGTAAATCAGACCTGACAGTGAAAAATTAGTTTGTGTACATGTTAGAAGGTTTGAATGATGACAACTTGCTAGGTAAGAACTGCAGGGCAGTTGATAACCCAGTGTTTATCTTAGCTCAGTGAGAGGTGGGACAGAGGTACACTACTTCCTCTTCTTTTCCCTTGGGGACTGCTGGACATCCCCTCTTCCTATACAGGGCTGGAGTTCATTTGTGAGCTCTGACTGAAAGAGAGAAGAGGGCATGGACAGATTGAGGAAGGGGGAGTGAAAACGCAGGAGAGATCGAGAGAAGACAGACTGACAGAGGGAGGAGGATGCATAGGGGTGGTGGAGGTTGGGGGTGGCTGTAATTTGGGTGGGTCTGATATTGGTTTGCTCTGTAAGTGAAACTCAGAGAGACAGTAGAATCCTGGGAAGAGAAAAATACCCTTGCTTTCATCATTCCATCCCGGTGGTCCTCAGTGCCAGAGAGCCACAGCCTTTCACCAACTTGCCACCGCCATGAGGATTACAACCATCACTCGCCAGTCTAACTCGCAATAAGTAGATAATCGACTGCTACACACCAGGTGAGACCACACCTTGCACTGTGTGCAGAGAGAACGAGAGAGACAATAACAGAACAGAGACTAATCTGAGTTTATACAAGGACGTCTAATCAAATTATGTTTTACAAAGAAAAAACTGAGTGTGCTGTTGATCCGTAGATTTCCTTGGTGGGTGTTAATAGCATTGTGAGCAATTTGATGTTTAATTTGAAAATACACATTGTTTGTAGTAATTATAATAACAATTTATTGGTTACTTTCAGTGATGAATAAGTACTATAAATTACATGGAGCAGAGAAATACACCTAGACATTTTTTTATGCAAAATCTGTGACTCCACTACTGTGCTCTTGCAAGTGCATTTGAGGGTAATTTGGTGGACCATGGGTAGGACAAAGTTGGGAGCTGCTGCTTTAGATGATGTGGAAGGCACTTACAAGAGGATAGTGTGTTCCTTAAATTTGATGTGCACTGAAGTCACACAGATGTATGTGTTTGCAGCATGGCACTGCCTGGATTGTGTGGGTCAGGTGAATGCCCCCTGGGTCATACCCATGCACCTCTGTGCCACACTGCTGCCAGTCTGGCTTTAACCCACTGTTGGAGAGGGGATTACCCTGAGCCTATTATTTTGCTGTGAATATGGTACGGTGTGCTCTGCCGCTGAACATTGGACTCTAAAGTTGTACGTTTGTCCAGTGCTGCAGGAGGGGTGGACTGGAGGCAGGGCTGTGGTAGAGGAAGAGGAGGCGGGGTAGAGGGAGATAGAGATATAGTGAAAGACATCTGATTTCGAGACACAACACATACAAAATGAAATGTCCTAAATGACATGTTCGGTTGTTGATGATGTTTATCTTCTTAATTGATATGATTTGTAAATTAGAATTCCATGCTTGTTTTGTTGAGTAACAGTGGACCATTACATTAGATTAGATTCAACTTTAATTGCATCATTCAAAAGAAGAGGGTATCCCGAAGTTGATGCGTTTTTAATAAACCCCTAGCCACTCCTAGTTTCGTCAGCAACATGTGTCCATGTAGGGCACTCCAAGCAAGTGTGTAGGAGATAGGGGTTGGTTTGAGATTCATCAGCATAATACAATCTTCACAATCACATTTGTGATGTGAGGTAAGATTGTGCCTGACAAGGCACTTGTCATCTCATATCTGGATTACTGTAACAGACTGTTTGTAGGTCTCCTGGTGTGTGACACCAAAACCCATGCAACTTATCCAGGGTGACCAACGGGTCCTTAAACAGTCCTAAATTTATTTATCTAAATAAAAGAAAAGTCTTAAATTGTCTTATTTTGTCTTTTTAAAGGTCTTAAAAAAGTATTAAGTTGTGTTAGCATTGTGAAGAGGGCATGCAAAAATAATGTGTGGTTTGTGAACGCATTTTAGCTTTGGTCGCTCGCAGAGAGGAACCACGATTTCAGTCGGGATGTTAGATGTCATCAAGACACTCGTGATGGTTGGATGCTTTTCTTCCAACACGGTTGTTCATGTGGTAGATAGCTAGCTAGTACCAAGCTAGGTAATTTAGCTAGCTACATAGTAGACATCCTACAGGTACCATGGGAAAGTGCACATTCAATCAGAAGTTGTTGGACAACAACATTGCATTGTGGCTGAATTCTGTTGAAGGGATAGAAAATGAAGCCTAATTTGTTTTTTGCAAGAAGTCTTTCATACTTGGCACTATGGGAACTAAATCTGTGGAATCTCATATGAGGTGTGAGAAGCACGAAAACATTGTGAAAAGCCTTCAACAAATGGCCGTCATTTCTGTTCGTTTTGGTTGTATCACAGACTACAGTCCCGCGAACCATAGCCAGTAACATTATTGTTAGCAGTAGGCTTGCTGCTCTAACAGCGGTGGATACTTCAAGTTTAATTGGTGTCCTTTTGTAATTTGTGCGTAGGGTATTGTTGTGAAATTGGTCTTAAATTGAATTCGAAGTTGCATTAAAACACCTTAAAAAGTCTTAAATTTAGCTTTCTGAAATGTGCAGATACTGTTATCCAGAACACAGCAGTCTTCAGATGTTTAACCTCCAAGTTCTCCCATGTCACTCCACTAGCTTCCAGTTGAAGTTTGTATTCGCTACAAAGCCATGGTACATGGTACTTGTCAGAGCAGCAAGGGGAGATTTCCCTTCCTACCTTCAGGCAATGCTTAAACCCCACATCCCAACCTTGGCTCTTTGTTCTGCCACATCTGGGCCCTTGGCCATCCCACCCCAATGGAAAGGAAGCTCCCGATCTGCCCAGTCAAAACTCTCTGTCCTCGCATCCAAGTGGTGGAACCATTGGTGGACCAGAACTAGCCAGAGCCCTGTCAGCATTAAATGGGAAGGTAGGAAGGGAAACTCAAATTAAACCCATTCCACAATCAATTCTTGACATTACAGTACTTCATATTCCATTTCATAATCAAAAACAGAAACTGAACTAACCTAAAAAAGTAATAGTGGCACAGCACTTTTTATCTTCATAGAGTTTGGCTGTGAGACTGATCGTATTTAGTCTTTAAAAAAGCTGCACAATATTTTGATGGGCATTGGAATGACAATTTCACCTTAATTTACTCCCTTGACATGAATGTTGTTATAAATGGTTTGACTGAAAATATTTTTTTTAATTTTTGCACTATTTTCATAGTGGCACTCAGAAATGTTTTATGCTTTTGATTCAGGACATCAAGACTGAATCATCTGCAATTAGAGTTTCTTTATAATTCAGAATAATGTAAAAACTAGGTTTACAACCAGGTCTTATCCCTTATACTACAGCATATGGAATGGCAAAATCAAGTGCGTTTGCTCACTAGTTGCAGTGCCGTGAATTCCATGACAAGTAGTTCAGAAGTAATGTACTTTATTATATTGAAAGAATGCAGTCCTAATTAACAGGGGACGATAGAAGCCTACTGTATTGGCCTGCAGTTCAGCACATTACACACTGTTACTGGAACAAGGCCAGGACCAACCAGAGTGGAGCAGTGTATTGTTCTGTGAGTGTGTGTGTGTGTGTGTGTGTGTGTGTGTGTGTGTGTATGGGGCACTTTGTGCTGTGATGTGTGTTGCTTTGTGGGTGTTTTTGTGTTTTTTGCATGCAGAAATTGCTCTGATGCATGATGCCTTAGTGATACTAAGTGGATTGGTAAATTCTTTTTACAGTGAATTTGAAAAGTATTCAGACCCCTTCACTTCATGCAGATTGTTAAGTAAGATGGGTAAGATGGGGAACCTCGCTGCACATCCATTTTCAGGTCTAACCAGAGATAATTTTGATCGGGTTCAAGTCCAGGGCTCTGACTGGGCCACCCAGGGACATTCACAGACTTGTCCCGAAGTCACTTCATTGTCTTGGCTGTGTGCTTAGGGTCATTGTCCTGTTAGAAGGTGAACCTTCACCCCAGTCTGACGTCCTGGACTTTCTGCAGCAGGTTTTTCTGAAGGAGTGGTCTGTACTTTGCTCCATTAATTTTTCCCTCAATCCTGATTAGTCTCCCAGTCCCTGCCTCTAAAAAAACATCCCCAAAACATTATGCTGCCACCACCATTCTTCACAGTATGGATGGTATTGGCCTAGTGATTAACAGCGCCTGGTTTCCAGAAAACGTGACACTTGGCATTCAGGCCAAAGAATTCAATCTTGGTTTCATCAGACCAGAGAATATTGTTTCTCATGATCTGAGAGTCCTTTAGGTGCCTTCTGGCTATCTTCAAGTGGGCTGTCATGTTCTGTTTGCTGAGAAGTGGATTTTGTCTGGCCACTCAAGGCCTAATTGGTGGTGCTGCAGAGATGGTTGTCCTTCTGGAAGGTTCTCCCTTCTTCACACAGGAACCTTGGAACTATGTCAGAGTGATGGTCTGGTTTTTGGTCACCTCCCTGACCAAGGCCCTTCTCTTGATTTCTTAGTTTGGCAGCATGGCCTGCTTTAGGAAGTGTGTTGGTGGTTCTAAACTTGTTCCATTTAAGAATCCTGTCTCTGAACCTCAAGGAAATTTGCTTCATGGTTTGTTATCTGTGGGACCTTATTGTCATGTGCACTGTTATCTGTGGCACCTTATATCGACAGGTACACTATATGGCCAAAAGTATGTGGACACCTGACCATCACACCTATGTGAGCTTGTTGGATATCCCTTTCAAAACCCATGGGCATTAATATGGAGTTGGACGTCCCTTTGCAGCTATAACAGCCACCACTCTTCTGGGAAGGCTTTCCACAAGATTTTAGAGTGTCTCTGTGGGAACCTGTGCCCATTGATGTTGGACGAGAAGGCCTGGCTCGAAACAGACATTCCAATTCATACCAAAGGTGTTCAGTGGGGTTGAGGTCAGGACTCTGTGCAGGCCACTCAAGTTCCACCACGCCAACCTCGTCGTACCATGTCTTTATGGACCCCGCTTTGTCCACAGGGGCACAGTCATGCTGGAACGGTAAAGAGCCTTCCCCAAACTGTTGCCACAAAGTTGGAAGCAACCAATTGTCTAAAATGTCTTTTTATCCTGTAGCATTAAGGGGAACTAAGAGGTCTAGCCCAAACCCTGAAACACAGCCCCAGACCATTATACCTCCTCCACTAAACTTTACTGTTGGCTGTATGCGTTCCGGTAGGTAGCGTTCTCCTGGCATCCGCCACACTCAGATTTGTCCATCAGACAGCCAGATAGTGAAGCGTGATTCATCACTTCAGAGAACACATGTCCCCACTGAGTCCAGTGGCACCGTGCTTAACACCACTCCAGCCGACGCTTGGCATTGCGCATGTTGATGTGAGGCTTGTGTACAGCTGCTTGGCCATGGAAACCCATTTAGTGAAGCTCCCGACATACAGTTCTTGTGCTGATGTTGCTTCCAGAGGAACTCTGGAACTTTGGAACTCTGTGGTGAGTGAAGCAACAGATGATAGACGATTTTTATGCGCTACACACTTCAGCACTTGGCGACCCAGCTCTGTGAGTTTGCGTGGTCTGCCACTTCGTGGCGGGCTGTTGCTGCTCCTAGACACTTCCACTTCAGTTGTAGCACTTACAGTTGAACGGGGCAGATCTAGTAGGGCAGAAATTTCAGGAACTGACGTGGCAAATGTGGCATCCTATGACAGTGCCACGTTTAAAGTCACTGAGCTCTTCAGTACAACACATTGTACTGCCAATGGTTGTCTATGAAGATTTCTTGCCTATGTGCTGGATTTCTTGGACCTGTGAGCAATGGGTGTGGCTGAAACCATAATTAGCAGGGGTGTCTACATACTTTTGGCTATGTAGTGTATATGCCTTTACAAATGCCTTTTTTCAATTGAATTTCCAAATAATTTTCAATTAATTTTCCAATCAATCAATATTTTTTGTTTTATTTATTGGGTATTGTGTGTAGATTGATATAGCAAAAACATTTTTTTAATCCATTTTAGAAGTTTGTAATGTAAAATATATAGAAACATTGAAGGGTTGCGAATACATTAGGAATGCACAGTATTCTTACTTAGATAAAATATATAGAAAAATTGAAGGGTTGCGAATACATTTGGAATGCACAGTATGCCTCCTTAGATGATAAAGAATGTAATCTTCATGAAGTGTTTGTCATACAGTCAACCTGAGTAGTATTGGCACCCTTCATGAAAGTGAACAAATCTGAATGGAAAAGATTAACAATATGTGTCATATTTTTGACTCAAACATAAGGGGGAGCCGTATTCTATTATTTCAACACAATCTATTCTCAAACACAAAACATTTCAGTGAGCAGTATATTTTTCTGAAAAACATAGGTTTGAAAGTTATTGACACCCCTACAATGTTTCTGATCATTGTCTCATAGAAAGGTCGATCACTGCCAAGTCTCAATCTCTTGGCAAAGACAACCAGATTTTGGGCTAGAATATCCTGGTACTTATTGGAATTTTTTATGTCATGGGTCTTGACAAAAGCCCCTGCACCACTTGCAGAAAAACAGACCCAAAATGTCAATGATCCACTACAATATTTTACTTAGAGTATCAGGTGCTTTTTTCTTGTATCCATTCCCCTCTTTCACCAAACATGCCAATGATGAGCATGGCCAAAATAACCCAACACACAAATTCTAATTGTAGTTACAATAACACTTGGCACAGTTCACACTCTGCAATGTGTGTTGGGCTCAGTAAGGTTTTCTTTTGTGCAGCCCTTCTGAAGAGATTGTTGACATAGAGGTGGCATCTAACTGTTCTTAGGCTTGTTAACCCCAAGATTACACTAGACTGTACAGTTTCACAGTTGTGAAATTGTGATCCTTGGATTCTTCTTTGCCTTCCCCATCTTCCTAATCATGCATTGGGAAATTATGCACATGCATCCACTTCTTGGCAAATTTGCAACTGTCCCAGACTTCTGAAAGTTTGATTATTGCCCTGACTGTGCTTAGTGGTATTTTCAACAGTTTTTTTGTTTATTTCCTTCACCTGATATGTGTAGATCAACAACTGTTTATCTCCTTATGGCATTTGATTGATAATGAAGAGATTTTACATGCGTGCAACCTCATTTATAACCCAGGTAAACAGGAAGAGGTGAAAGGCATCTATTTTATGCAAACCAGGCAGGTGAGGTTGAGTTCACATCAGGTTGGTACAGTCCAGTCCACATCAGGCTTGGACCAAAAGCAGGAAAGTGATAGCTCTGCTATGCTCTGGGAGGAACTTAGCATTTTTTTTCTGTCCAGTGGTTCCTCAGACAAATGGACCTGTCTTCTCAATGGCTACGCTTGAGTACAGAGCCCAGAGAGGGCTGTGGTACTCTACAACATGACGTTATAATGGAAGACTCAACACAGGAAATTCATCTGACAGGTTGTTTGCTGGTATTTCTACTCTTTTGTGTTGAGGTCAGCAGATGTTTTCCATAGATACAGAATTAATAATGTTGTGTTATATATGAAACTGAGACATGTACGGCATGCAACGCCTAATACAATTAGAGATTATATGAGGATGTTATGTTCCCTATTTTGTTACTGAGAGCAGAGAGTACATTCACTGTTGTATATTACAGAAATTCTAACCAATTAGCATCATCGTCAGTGTTCAATAAAATTGTTGATAATATATATAAAGTATTACAGAAGAATAAACAATATGTTCACTTTGATTCTCCCTCAGATGTATCACAATAACATAACAGCACTGGAGACATTGAAACGACCTCAAAGTCAATTCAAATTCAACATACTTCGATTTTGCACATAATTAAAATAAAAAGCATGAAATAATGCATCAGAGAATTATTACAGCTGATTAATTCCATATTCAGTTATGACATCAGCAGTCATCTGGACTAAATGACAAACTGTTATTGATTCATACATCTTTCCTCTACACGGATTGGGCACCAATAAACTGCCACATGTCATTGCCCTGGTTGGGTTGTTGTTCTTTGCCAGCTCTGTTTCCACAGCGACTGGATTGAACATGACAGTGTAACGTAAGAACTGGAAGCCTATGGTGTGTTATCATGCTCAATCTGGAGGGCACACAGACACAACTGTAAGTTAGCTTGCCTGGCTGACGTGACCCACTCTAGGCAGCTCTGATATGCCCAGAGGAATTTGCACAATGCAGAAGTACGGTAAGAAACATTCCACTCACATTCAGCAGCCACTCACAGTCTGAACCAGTTCTCAGAGTGATTAAAGAAAGGCTTGGTCTTGTTCGAATGTGTTTTGGGCCTTAAATCCAAAGTTGAAACACAGAATTGTGTTGCACCACTGCTACCAAAACTCCTGTTAAGTTAGGCAGAGACTTTTTCTTGGAAATATTCTGCTATCCGACGGGCACATCTGCTAGTGTCATTCAAAGTGTATAAGAAAGTAATAATGGATAGAGATGGTTTAGTGCAAAACACGTCATGGTGTCTTTATTATTCCTCCCCCAGTCCCTTTCCTATTTTATCTGACCGCAGAGGGATGCTTTAAGTTCCTAGTTGAGGCCATGTAATTGAAATCAATAAAGCCTGGCGAGCTGGCTGGGTAGAGTGCTGAGCCAAACACTTTGTGTGAAATAATATGAGCCCCTGCCTTGGCCAGCCAACATCACTGCACATTCAACACTTGGCTGGGAAAGTCATTGAAAGTCCGGAGAGTTGGTGTATAACTGTAGGATTCCTAACTAGCAGCCTGCAACCAACACACCAGGGCACATACGTCTGAAGCGTTCAAGCAGACATGATTAATGGTGTGATACTAATGGTTTTTTTTCCTGTTGTTTTCCACCCTTCACCCTCTTCCCTCTCTCTTCACCCTCTCTCTGACACTCAGCCACAACCAGAAGAGCACTTCTTTCCGACACCCTGTGACAGGACAGATATCTCCGGAAAACACTGAGTATATGCTCCAGGAAAAGTGAGTGTCTCTATATTATTTTTAATCAAGGATTTTTATAATCTGGGCTTCAGTGTGGTGTTTCATGTGGGGTCTAAGGTCATGCTGGGAGTAGATAAGAATATTGTCTTTAATTCAGTAGTGTAAGTTTGGCTATTCTTTTTAATGGAAATTGATTTACTCCTGACTGTCTTGAATTCTTAGCTGTTTGCACTTAAGCAAAGGCTGCTCACCAAGGTATAACCATAATTTCAGCCAACTATGGTTCACATATGCATTTGACTGTAGTTTTTCTATAGAAACTCCAGGGAGCATATCAAGCCCATCCCTCAAAGTTGTGAGACAGGTGTTTTTGTGTGTGTGTTTGTGTGTGTGTGGGTCATAAGAAACATACTGACACCCTATGCCACATTTTCTGTGGTGCATCTTGACCCCTACTGTACAGTGGATATAAAAAGTCTACACACCCCTGTTAAAATGCCAGGTTTTTGTGATGTAAAAGAATGAGACAAAGATAAATCATGTCAGAACTTTTTCCACTTTTAATGTGACCTATAATGTGAACAATTCAATTGAAAAACAAACTGAAATCTTTGAGGGGGAAAAATGAAAAATAAAAACCTTACAATAACCTGGTTG